>JAVCKS010019266.1:1911-12704 GCA_032273685.1 Pteraster tesselatus | reverse complement strand
AGACCGATATCGCCTTGAGAAGTAATCTTGATAATTGATAATTTGGTTGATTTGCCTTTGTAATAGTAGCTATAAAATGATGTATGGCACACACACAAAGAATCTATCCAGGGATAGTTATAGTCGCAGACTATTTTCTTCAATTTCTTATCAAAGTGAATTATTGCTGCCAGCCAAGGATAGGGGGTGTTGTGGGCAAGCGGTCTAGTGCGCCGGACTTAGTTGGTTCTGTTAACTCAGAATGGGTCCCCCCGGGTTCAAACCTCGATCGTGACACTTCTGTCCTTGAGCAAGGAACTTAACCTTAATTGCTCCGTCCTTCGGATGGGACGTACCGCCGTAGGTCCTGTGTGTTGGGCATGATAAAGAACCCCCAGGATACTTATCGTAAAAGAGAAGGGGCATGCCCCGGTATTCCTGCTTGTAAACAACAATAATCCTTCGGGTTTCTTCTGGCTCACGAGCGTACAGTGCTAAAGTGCGCTTCTTGAAGAATCCTTGGTTTCCTTACAAGAAATAAATAATAGAATGAATGGATTTTTCATTATAAATCATTTGTCAAGCTAATAACAAGATCAAACCTGCCAAGTAATCAATATCACGGTTATTTTTCAAGGTCAAAGTCAGTCTGTAGTACACTACTTTACAGTTATTTATTTACAAAATGTTTTCAAAAGTTCAACTGGACATCTGGAAGGTTCTACCAAAACCAATTTTAAGTTTTATTGTACTGTTATTTAAGAGCTGCTGTTGTCATGATGTATAAAGAGAACCCTCAAATGTTAAACTTAAAAAAGAACCAGTCCACTGCGCAGGTCCTAGTTGTATCAGGACGTTTTTCAACTTGTGGTTTTGAAAAGTTATAAGACTCAATGTTTAAAGTTTATTTATTCACTTCAGGAGAAAGGGTGATGCAGCATTATATCCTAGCATTATAGAGTCTGTCTTGTTGGCAGCAGGTACGATTTAGTTATGGGAGGAAAGCCCAAGGTAGGCAAGAAAACTGCCCACCCTTTGAGGAGTAAAAAAATTACGACTTTGTGCTGTGTGAATTGTAGTCTGCTTTGCCATTAACAATTAACAAATGTGTGGTTCATGCAAGGAGTGGTATGTTCCTTACCATAGATTGATTTGAGAGAAACAAAATTATACCAATGAATTGGGTACAATCAGCTTTTCTTTATTTAGTAAAACAAAAACGTTGCAGAAGTATTATACCAAATTTGCCATCGGAAAAAAATTAGGACTCTTCTGATTGGCAAAGTTGGTCTACGAAAAAAAAGCGCTGCCAGGGAGGTATTACGTATACAACAGAAAGTATTGTTTGAAGTTTTTGAATAAATAAATACGGTGTAGTGTTTCGAACGCCAGCACTTTCAGACGCTCAGTGTGAAATGTTAAAAACCGCGGGGATTTCTCTGCCTCTCCCGTGTTATTTTGTTGATTAGAATGTTTAGTAGACCATAATATATATTAGGCCAAAAAGATAATCAAGTATGCGTTGGGTGAAGCCTATACATGTACAGTACGTATAGACTACTATTAAGAACTTAAACATAACAGTGAACATGTACACTCTACGCATCACAAGAGGCGGGAAATAAATATAGGTGTCATTTCCACGATAAAACGACAAAATACATGCGTTGTCAAATTGACAGGTATATTTTTGACCTAAATAAAACAAGCAACGACAATTAAAAGGCCGGTTCATAAGTATACTACACGTTGAGTACTTGGATAGGGACCCAAACTGGCACATGCGCCGCGTTAAGGAAGCGATTCCGATCCGACTATACACGTACACTAACAACATGAGCACTCATCTGAGGAAGGAAACTGCATGTTCCCATGATGAAATAAATTCACATATAGTCCAAAAAGTGCTGTTTGTTACATTTAGAGTTTTAATTTTACAGCGACTAGTACAGCTTTGTTTATTAGTCAACATGAACAGAGACAAGGCATTGATTGTCTGAACTCGTGGCTCTGCGTATAGTTGGACCTACGCCATGCGTCACGCCTCGCGATCAGTGCTCGCGACGCGCTCTGTGTGAACCAACCATGTGGCGCGACTAGTACTTGATTGAGGACAACGACCGTTCTACACCATCACCTGACGAAGACTAGCAGCACGCAGTCGAAACGTCGCGTTCCCTTCGGTAATTGACTACATTGTGAGATCAGCATAATGGTAATAGTTATCATAATAAACCTACATCCTATGTCTCACCATAGAGGTAACGATAGTCAACGAAAGGAAAGGGGAGTTTTTTTGTACGAAGGACCCTGTGATATTTTGGTGATGTGTGTATGGTCTTTTTATTAGTGGTCGAATCCATTGATCAGTGGGCGGGCCACCAGAATCACAGACCTCTGCCTGTGATTGTAGCTTAGCGCCCTCTCTTGTCGTTGAATCGTGTGGAATGTCTTCAGTCCTATTTGAAAAGACCAGACGACTGTGGTCTAATTTGAAGGAGACATGTACACAATGTGTACATGTCATGTCGGTTGGGTAAATGTGGCCTAGAATGCTGGCCTAGTCAATACACGGATATAAATGGTAAACGCATAATTTAGTTAGGTGGTATTCCAATCGGGGGGTCGAAACTTTTTTTTAGGGCGCCAGGATATTTCGGGGGCCCGGCCGGTGCCACAATAATTCGGAGGGTCGCCAAAAGCATCAACGCCGGGTCTACCGGAGGGTCGCCAAGATTGCCAATGTACAGATTGGGGTCACCAAGCAAAAAGAAAATAATAAACATTAATGATAATAGTACTGACTGTTTCGCCATATAGAGCGCCCGCTACAGTTCGACTTATGATTGGCAAAATAAATAACATCGTCTTGCACATAGACTACTAATACTATAATACTAGTACTAATAACGTGAATAATTCCCTATTTAATGCGCATGCTCGACCTGGACCTAATTCACGCGGGAACTATATATGATGCGACATCGCCATTTCTCTCCCGATGAGTCCTGTGTAACTTAACTAGTTACGTTAGTGTATAGTTCTGTCGTATTATGTATGGGAGTACAATTTTCACAAATTAAAAGAACTAGATTTAGCTAAGCTTGGGCGCTTTCTCTATTGGGTAAAGCTGTCGCCTTTTTCTCCTGATTATTTCGTTCTCTTCTTCTTTCTGATTCATGCTCCATGGAGGGTTACGTAAGGTAAATATTATGAGACATTTTATTAATAAATTGAATACAACAAGTTTTAGGCAACCGCAAGGAAAGGAGTCAACGACACAAAAAACATGGGCAGAGGAGAATTTACGGAGTGTCTGTTTTAAGTCTTGCACTGCAGTAATTTATTTGGGCTTTACGTTTTGCTAAGTTACTAGTTTGAAGGAATTTAATCAATTGAAGTTTAACTTATACCATATGTTAATGTACATGTAACTGAGCAAGCACTGGATTTATATTCTGAAGCAGGACTCTTTGGGGCCTGGCCTGGGCCTATCACTTGTCTAGGCCAAGTACTGAGTGAGTGAGAGAGACACGTACAGTAACATAAGTATGTACTGTAATCTTTCTAGGCCTACCGACAGAGAGTGCTGTGTGTGTCATGCAAATTGCAGTGCATGTTGTTTTGTTGGTTAGTGTTGCTGTTAGTGTTAGGTTAGACATAGATAGTTACTGCTGTAGAGTAGGCCTAGGCCCTACTTTGTTTTTACTAGGGCCTGGCACTAGTGGTAGACGTACCCCAACAATGTCAAATTAGACACATTGTCATTGAATTGTTTCGCTCAACTAGGCCTAGGTCTATTATTAACTAAAGATAATGTTTTATTAACCGTTTCACCCTAAATTTTCCCCTTCACATTACATTGGACTCCCTGAGTCCTGGGCTAGACTCACAAATGCAGATAAATGATCACTAGACGTCTAGAACAACATTTTGTTAAACCTTTTCTATACATGTATGTACATATGTATAGGCCCCCTATTTTCGGCTAAGCTTCGTTCAAAAGGTGCACACTTTCTACCTAAAACAATTTAATCTAATGCCTAAATCATAATTGTACACGAATAAGCCTACATTAAAATATTTATATAGCTTTTGCATTGTGGCAATCGGTCGGATCTAGTGCTATTCTGCCATCAGTACTTTCCTGCCATTCCATTCCATTGAAGGTTCCATGCCATTCCGCCATGGTAGAAAGGCCCTGTTTCTATGGCGAAAGATACATGTAGCGATAGCCGAGTGGCACGGCCCCCTAAGCGGTCTATCTCAGTATCTGTTTTATAAGCACTATGTGCATTTATTATAGGTGTTTTGATTTTGTCGTTTTGGTTTTGTTAACCAGTTGAACATGTGATGTACAGTACATGTAAAGCCAGGTCGGTTTATATTCAGTTGCTTGATAATAATCACCAGACACTGATGATCACTTAACAGGCTGTATGGTTTATAGTCCGTCACATGATACTTGTAAGTTTTATACATTACGTTGAAGTGGCAATCATGCATCAACCCAAATTTGCATACTTAGCCACACGAGCAATTCTATTGGTCCATCGGTGACTAGTCCAGGCCTGTAATTTCGGTCCTGAGGGCAAGGCCATTTTGACTTGTTAAAAGGGCACTCCCATTGGTTTGTATAGAAAGCTTGAAAAGGGCACCAAGGTCAAGACAATTCGTACAATGTAAACAGTTACAAGGGGCATCAAGGCTACATGCAGTGGCAACGGAGGCCATGTTATACTGTATGTGGCCTCCGTGTAATTCAAGGCCTGCTAGTCCCTGGTGCTTTAGCGGTAACTATAAACTGTGTAAACATGATTACAGCGTTACTTTTACAGCCGTTGCATTGCTAATGCACAGTAGGGTCAAGTGTTGAACTGGTTGGCAAATTCAAAAGAAATATTATCATCGTTTATAAACATCAGAAAGTGTTGTACTTTACAGTAGAACTCGCCTGTGTCGGGACTCGTTCAAGTCGGGACTCGTTCAGGTCGGGACTCGTTGGGGGAGCCCTTCCCTAACCCAAAGCACACTACCCTAACCCAAACCCTACTTACATGTATTTTACACCCTACTTATTTTGCACGACACCGCCCAGCAGAGCATACATTGTGCATTCGATTTGGGTGTGAACAATTTTTCCCTTCGAAAATAAAAAAATAAATAAAAAATCAGAGCGGCCTGAAACAAAATGAAGTGCCGGCGATGGAGGACAACCAGACCAAATTTGGTTGCCCTAAAGTAACCATCCTTGTTCTTTGAGAGCTGCAGATTTTATTTCCGCTGAAAAACCATTGACGGTTTATTGGAGTAATGCCTCGGAACGGGTGGGGCAGCATCTTATATTACATGACCTATATAGATACTGATGCGCGATTGGTCAAAATCGTGTCACATGACCATTGCTACAAGGACGAGAAGCGTTATATTTTCAAACATGACGTAAATTACCTCATACATGTACCTCTGAGTATAATGCTGTTATATCCAGAGGTATGACGTAATTTACGTAATACCTCAAGCTCACACTACACGTTCAATCATGGTTCAATGCACTACACACGTACACCGCGGGCGCGCTTCGCACACAAATATACACGCATCGCATTGGTGAGTCGGCACAATTCTCTATTACCTTTATTTTTTCTATTTATCTGGTTTTGTATCTACATGTATATAGGTCATCGTAATATAACAGATATTGACTTTTCCCTTCGGGAACAATATAACATTTCATTTCCCTCGGGGTGTTATGTTTTTGTCTCGGAATACTATATCCCTCGACAAAAATATAACTCCCCTCGAGGATCTCAAATGTTATATTGCCCCTCTAGACAGTCAATATCTGTATACTACTTACCATGTAAATCATGTATACATGTACATCCCAAGGACCGTTAAAAAAAACAAATTATTTACCAAATTCTACAAAATCATTCACCATATCTCGGCATTATTGTTTACTATTCGAAATTAAATAAACAAAAGTACATGTACTGTACACTGTACATGTACATGTTTTACTTTTAGTTTTCTTATAGCATTTTTTACACATGTGTAGCCGACGAAAATATGACTACAGATATACATGTATAACACTAGCCAAACCATCTGCTTACTCTCCTTGAATTAACAAAAACCTAGAGCTAAAATTGTAATTTTCTCTGAGCTTTGCATTTGTTTTGGTCAAACAATTGATCGATTAATTATTTCTATTCCAGATGTTGGTTTTATTTACATAATGGTTACATACGGTACATGTACGGTACAGTTTACGTATACATACATGTATGTACCTTTAAATAATTTTCTACCACACCTAAAACTGAGTATAATCAAAACTAGCTGTGTATTCTTTGTTGAAAAAATGTGGAATGTTGATACGTTTTTCCCCTCTAAAAATATTATGAAATTTAGCTAATTTCCAATATCAACACACAGCTGGAAACATGGTGAATTTTGAGAAAAAAATAATTGGTAATTCAACATAATTGAGGGTGATCACAGAAAATTCCCTGAAGCTAATAAACAGAAAGTACATTATGTACAAATTTGAAGACAAAACTAATACGGTAACAGATGGTTGTCTACTCCTGGCTGTAGAAACATGAACATGAACCACGTACAGGTACTGGTGATATATTCCATTACTAATGTACAAACTGTAAAGGGAACAAGTACTGTAACATGTACATGTATATGTACAGTCGGCTTAACGGAAACTTTAGCAAAAATAATTGGTCTTTCTCTGGAGGCCACCTTGAGTACCGGTATACATATTTATACATATATATTTATACACATATAGTAAATATATAGTAAATAATGGGCAATGTACGTACATGTACAGGCATACATGGACAAGTGTGTAGTAGAGTGTACGTACATTTGTACATGTACATAATTATACGTGTACATTTGTACTTGGTAGGCATAGATTTTCCATTGTGTTGATTTCTATTCAGGTCTATAATTGTGTACATGTAGATCTTGATATGACTTTTAAATGGTTTTAGGGAAGGAATGAAGTTTATCTGTATCAAAACCTTCTGCTCACATAAAACCCTTGTTGTAAACAATTGCTGTTCTACCTAGCTGTATAGGTATCTAGGCTTTGTTAGAAAATCAAAACTATAGTCAGTTCCTGGTCTCATTGAACAGGTATTCTTTTTATACAAGTTGTTGTTGTTGTTTATCAGTAAGGGGGTCATGTAAAGCTGTACATATTGCAGCAGCATCTCATGTAAGTCAGTACATGTACTGTTT
Organism: Pteraster tesselatus; assembly: GCA_032273685.1. Classification (NCBI taxonomy): domain Eukaryota; kingdom Metazoa; phylum Echinodermata; class Asteroidea; order Velatida; family Pterasteridae; genus Pteraster; species Pteraster tesselatus. The sequence goes on along the minus strand of JAVCKS010019266.1, from coordinate 5,459 downwards.
CGCCCATTATCATACATGTATTATTTAAAAAAAATTTTTTAATTATTACAAGTACACTTTAGTTTTATTACTGTGCTACATGTATACCGGTACTGTACAAGTAAACTCTACATTAAGCAATAAGACTGGTTAAGTTGATTTTCACATATTTTTGCATTTTTTAATTTCTATTTTTTTTCTTGAATCAATGTTTGATAATTGTACGGAGTTCTCCTCGACTCTGCGAAGAACCATAATCATACTTGTTGTTTTAACTGACTTTCGATACCTTCTGAGCCAACAGATTAATTGTCTTTTCCTTCGTTACACATCTGCAGGTTATCAGCGACAGACATGAATGGGACGGGCATCAAGGTATGTACATGTGTTATTCATGCTGATTCGTTTAGGATATTAAGAGTTAATTACGGTAACTGCATGTATTTTTCTAGCTGTCACACATTGTACGTGTTACCCAGTTACACGCTAGCATACATGTACAGTACTGTAGTTCACTTACTGAACATTAATACTGCATGTACTGTACATGTACTACAGTTACATTTACTGTACATACTGTAAACATGTACATTTAGTACAATAATTCTGTTATTCTCCATTCACATTACATAATTACATCATAACTAACTCATTAACATGTACCGTACAACCGATTCTAGACTGAGGAATAATTTTACAATGTTACAATTGATAATTTGCTACTGGTACGTTTACGAAACAAATCCATTCATATATTTACACCTGTCAGAATGACTTGCTAATGTGATCTGCATGTAATTTTAAAGCTATGATGTAAGTACATTGTACATTGTACAAACCTACCAAATTATCAATTCGAGATTGTCTGAAATCTGGCAGTACGGTACATGTACATGGTTGAAAATGTTAAGGAACGGCTGAAAGCTAATTTGTTTTGGCTGTATTCTGATTAATGGATACCCATTACACAAGCATGTTTTTTTTTTTTGTACAACGTGACTTCGTCTGTTGATGGCCAACCTTTCTTTCTCTCTGATGTATTTGACTGAGCAGATTTATGTTTATCTCAGTTGAGAAAATGTTTATTTTTTGTTGGACAAACTGCATCTCTGGTTTTGGTAAGCAGATACTGATGTGTACAGTAAAGGCACACGTGATCCTTTTGACAATTTGACCAAAGCTATTCTGTACAATGAATAATACCTTAGTTACGGGTACTCTACACAGGTGGTTCTTAACTGGTGGGCCGTGGGGCCATTTTTAGTGGCTCGCGGATGTCTGTGTGTGAAAAAAAGGGTAATATTTAAGCTTCTATTCTGAAGTCTGCAGAATTTCTGCTGCAGCACTAAATTTCGCATGATGCAACACAAGTGCAGTAGCCATTTGCCGCCTAGTGTTGCCATGACAATAACATACAAACTGTGTACTACTGCACTATTATTTGGTGAACAGAATTTGAGTGGTTCAAAAATGTCAATAAATTGTGTCGCAACTTGATGACGAAGCCCAGTTGAAAACCACTGCTCTATACGACTGTACATTACATCATGTAAACTACCAAATGTTTGAAAGAATAAGGCTAGTGAGAACCAGTTATTTGGATACAAAACTACAATACAAGCAATGCAGCCTGGTATCTGTACGTATTGTTTTTTTGTGCAGTTTTGCGCCAGTGGTATTGAAAGGGTTAACAACCATGTCACTGAGTGTACGGATGGACACACAACTACAGGGTGACAATTTCTTTCAGAATTTGAATACCTTATTTCTGAACCATTCCAGTTGAATGTCTTGTACCATACGTGTATCCTAAATGTTGATAAGGAAATAAAGACACTCACAGCCATACGTAAGTGTAACTATAAAAACAACTGTAAAGCGAGCTTTCGTACAGTACATGTACACGTACACGTATTATGAAGAACTGGTTGTTCAGTGTTTGTATAGTTTCCCAGTCTCTCCTCTGTACGTACATACGTGTGTAAGAAGCATGTACATACATGGATATGGATTCTATTCTACAAGCAATCAATATCTTGTAAGAACTGCGTGTTATTGAAAGCTTGAGTGATCCCACAATAATATAATGGCAATACTGTACTCGCATGTATTTTCACTGTCTGATGATATGATGTACAGTAGTTTGTAAAATTTCCAGAAAAAAAAGATACATGTACATGTATATCATGATACATGTTTTTGACGCGAGCCTGCTTTTAACACTCAATTTGAATTTGTATAATCGCATGAAATTGTTTGCCTTTTTCTTGGTCTATATTTTTGTGATTCTGTAAAAACTTTCCAGAGCCTTTAACCTGTGTACACATGTACAGTACATGTAGCACATAGCAGAATGTGGGAGTGAACAATATTTGGGTACAGATTAAGATTCTCAAGAATACTAATCACTAGATATCATCACAATGCCCTTCCTTTATTAAATTATGTTGTGTGCTATACAGTGATCGGGGAACCCACAGTACGTGTAATAGTCTTTTCATGGCCTTCCTGAAGTTGGATTGACATCAGAGCCTTGATTTATACACGTACTTACTGTAGCTGTAAATGTTTACTGAAATAGAAAGTTGTTTGGCTAATTGAAGAAATCTGTGTTATTATCTACATGTACTAAGTTGGTGTAATCGTCTTATACATGTAAGAGGATATAACAAAAAAAGATCCACGATAGGATCCGGTTTGGATAATGTATTGTTTGTATCCGGGTGGGTCCATCAATGTGTGGGAGGCCGTCAAGCCATCGACAGTCATCAACGGCTTTGTCAACGGCTTCCGTTTGTTTCCCGCTTCACTTCAGGCCACTTCCAAACTTTCAGACAATATGCAACCACAGGGTCCTAGCTAGAGCAAAATTAGTGCCAGGTGCCAGAGCAAAACGCCGTCCTGGGGGAGGGGTCTAAGATCAACCAAAAGCGACCTTCCTTCCATTTTGTAGGCCTTCGCAATGAACGGGACTGAACACCCGGTTCAGAAGCACATTCCACGGTGTTTGAGGCTGCCACTCGAAATACTGTGCGGGCGCGGCTGGGCCTGTAACTCGGCAGTCCTCCAATTGTATCACTGATTGGTGTGAACTTTGAACCCCATTGAACGATCAGTAAAGTAAACGTTACATTTGCGTTTACGTTTTTTCGCCTCAAAATTGTGCATTTGTTTCTTTTATTCGGCGTTTCCAATTAAAATATTGCAAAATTACAACACAAAATATGATCAAAATAGCGCATTTCCGGCAGCGTTTCAGTTTATTTCGTAAAAAATCTGTGTCAGGCGTGTCAGTACATTTGACCGTGAGTTCTGGGCGCCCACCCTAGCTAGAACCCTGGGCAACCATGAGCACAGTATTGTCTCCTATACTGATCTAACAATAATTTGGCCCCCATTTTATACTACAATACATGTAGATAAGGAAGCTGCACACCATGTTGTGGTTTGCTTCCTGATTCACTTCAGGGGGCTTTCGAAACTGCTGACAATAGAAAAGCAACCAGTGTCTCCTACATGTACCGGGGGGGGGGGGGGGGGGGGGGGGGGGGGGGGGGGGGGGGGGGGGG
>JAVCKS010019255.1:0-14251 GCA_032273685.1 Pteraster tesselatus | reverse complement strand
GGCGGGGCATAGAGGCATCAATTTGACATACATAAATGAATACTAAATTTATTTCCGAGGTAAGGATTTTTTCTTAATCTTTTCTAAACATATATCTTTATTCATTTCAACGATTTATGTGTATAAATCTTACTTACTCTTTAAGGGAACCACCAGTGATCACAGATATACTGGCGATAGCTATTAGCGATAGTCTAAGGTTCGATTTAACATTGTAACCCCTCCCCCCCTCCCCCCCCCCCCCCCCCTACACACATACTACCAGTGACCAGCCATGGTGTACTACCAGGCGTTTGTTGCATAAATTACAGACCCATGCAGCAAAAACAATCAGAGCTTTGCGATTGTCAGATCATAGTGTACCTTGCACGGCAGCATGATGACTTGTATTATTGGGGTTTTCGAAAGGAAGGCTTTGGGCTCCGTCTTCGGCTTCGCTGGTTTAGGAGCCTCAGCTACTACACATGTTGTACACTAGTACACTTGTACATGTAGTTGTCTAGTAACATGCCATACTTACCTCTGAACTCACAAAATAGCAGTACACATGTAGTAGTAATAACATTGGAATATTCTATTGTCAAGCCGGTTGGGGAGGTCATTTGCATACATAATTTCCCGAACTTTTCCGATTATCTTGACCAATCATATGTTAGTATGCAAGGTTTATGTTTACTGCTGAGCACGTGGATAGCTGGTCAACGTGGTCATTAGAGGAATGCCTTGGAAAACAAGGTTTTTGATGGGGATGGGTTAGGGTTAGGGTTAGGGTTAGGGTCGTCACATTATCGGAATTCTCGGCAGATCAATTTCCGTATGCAAATGACCTCCCCAACCGGCTTGACAATAGACTATCCCAATAACGTTGCAATTTCTGAAGATTCTTTAAAAGCTTGGCGCATGCTGCTCATTGTGTGGATTTTGTTTATAAATAGAATTAAACATTAATTAAACTGTTGCGGACAAAGTGTACATCTGCGACTGTTGGTTCCTTTTAAAATATAAATTGTTACTTCAGAAGACATTTTATTGATGCAACAAATTACACGATGAACACAAGTCGAAATGGTATTTTAAGAAAATAATAATGTTCAAAAATGATTATTGGAAATTAAACACATCAACACGGTGCGCATGCACTTCACAATCCTACAGTAATATTTAAAGTTATCATAAAAGGGAGTACGGTATGTAATAGTGTTGCTTGGTATTTAGTTCAGAGCTTTTAGCCCTGTTCTCATGATGATTATTTTTTGGCCACATTAATCCAAAATTAAATCTTGAGAACGGCTATTTTCAGAGAACATGATATGGTCCCTGCAATAAACAGTACACACCTACAGTATAATGTACATGTACATCCACCATGCAAACCCTCACATCTTAAGAACATCTCAGTGCATAATACATTATTTGAGAAACAATGATTGGTATTGAAAAGTATACAATGTATTTGGTTGACCTTAGGAGCCTGTTAGGACATAATTAGTTGATTGCGAAGCGATACAAAACTATTACATGTACACCGTATACCGGTAATGATCGGATATGTGCGTGCGTGCGTGCGTCTGTTAATCCACACCAGATCGCGCCCACATGCGTGCACGCCCACAGTGAAACATAAGACCTTCCGAATACATGTACAAGGATGTGGCGATTTGAAACACTAAATCAGACACGGATTTATCGTTGAATGTGACATCAGATGTTCACATCACACATGTAAGATACATGGGTCATTCCATCTTGTGACAATGTCTTCTGTTTATATGTCAGCATAAACAGAGGTTTTCCTTAACCTTTTGGTTCACTATCCAACAGGACCTAGTATGCTGCAACTATTACTGGTCCTCCAGTGTTTTTAATAGTCCCGTGTGCCATTACTTTTTATCAATTACATTTTATAATTACATGTGTACTTAATAGTCAATGCAAATTTCAAACTCCTTTATTCTACATGAATGTAACATATGTCAAATAAAAGAGGGACAAATCTAACACATTATAGGAAAAATTGGGAAAAAAATCTAGGAAACGGTTTGATTGATACAAATTTTCAAACATTTAATTTAAAAAATATACAGACGTGTGAAATGTTAGGTACTTTGTACATTTATGGCTTTGGAGATCTGACACATTAAAATAACACAAAGCACTGAGGATCACATACATGTAGTCATATTATATTTACGATGCCACACTGTGTAAACATAGGAAATCGTAAAAAAAATTTGAGTAAATTACAACGTGATTGCCTGAATGATTTTTATTTTTTATTTGTCATATCTCTAAAACCATGATGTACAACGCTCCAATCAGGAGCACTTTACAATTTACTTAGGCCTCGTTAAGTCATGGTCATATTTCAACTCTGTCTATGTGTGTACATTGTAAAGTATCACCATCATTTTGACATCCCTACATGTACATGTATTAGTCTTATCCGGATTTTTCCTCATTAATCTGGATTCTGTAATCAATATTCCCGGCAGTGTTTTTTTTTGGAGGGGACATGTCTTAGCTGGTTGGCTGCTCTTTCAACTGGCATTTGGCCAGAAGACCACTGCTAAAGGTAAACCCTGATAAATGTACTAACTACCGTACATATATTATCTTTAAATCTGGCTTCTTTATAGTACACACATTTATGTTTATAAGAAACTTGGTCAACTGACCAATATTTAGTCCCCTTTCAATATTTAGTCCCACCTCTTTAACCCTCTCACTACCATTGGCGACTATAGTCGACAGGAACGAATACCATATATACCAGTCAATATTATGCAATTCTATTATGAATAGCATACAATGTGTAATTTTAGCCAGTTCTCGCTAGCCTTATTTTGAAAACAATTTGGTAGCAAAAGGGTTAAAAGCATTTATCGCGTATTGTTGCTTTTAAGAAAAAAAATGAAAAAATGTGTCCACGCCACACTGCTTACTACCAAAAAAAAAAGAAATACTGAATGTACAGTACAAACTACAATGGTAAAAATTGTTTTGGGAAACGCACACATACAGACTACGGTTAAATTCATGCCAAAAATTCATTTACCAAAAATAAAATGAAATAAAATACAACCAAACTAGCTTTCAACACTACTGCCGTTGGAAGGAAGGAAGGAATAGGATGGGCTTTCACCGAGTTATCTTTGTTGCCAAGGAAACGTCTCAGCGTCGAGGCGGGGAAGAGCGTCTGGATCTTTCGTAGGTTGCCTGTGAGCGTTCATAGCGACTGTAGCGATCCGCATCACCTCGGTCAGCATACCGAGCACTGATTAAAACAAAATATTCATATACGGTCTTTAATACATGTATGATGTACATTGTACACGTATACACAACAATAGATGACTTTGAACTTGTAATATTGTAATTAGGTATTTTCATCCACATTTTAGGATATACTGTTACAGAACACATCCCCAAAAATGCACACATCCAATTACATGCAGAAACAGCCAATATGACTGTAACAAGCTAACAGGATTATTCCGATGTCATAGTTAACAAAGGGAAAGTGGATTGGGGTTCAAACGTGAAAGTCAAAAGATGTGCTGATTATAAACCATGTGTAGTAAAGGGGTAGCTTTAGAACAGCTCATCCGTTGAGGATGTAGATGTAGCCAATGAGTTCAAAGTAGTAATAGGCCGCGTTCATAATGTTAAGCAAATTTTATACGTACTTTATTCACAAAGGTTGCAAAACGTTGCAGTTGGAGAGATATTGGCCCAATAACCAACAATTTGTAAAGCACTTTTAGTTAAACTAAAAATGTCTCCTTTACACTATTTGCAGCAACTGCCTAGTGTGCCATGTGTACTTTTGTTAAACTGATCACAAGGAGAATTACCTAGCTGTAGTAGTAGTAGCAGCAGCCACTCTATATTCTCGATCGTATTCCCGTCCATTTTCTCGTGGATTGTATCCCCGTGGAGACGTGTAATCCCTTGCTGAAGCGTAATCAGCTGAGCTACCATAGTCACGTGCACTTGCGTAGTCGCGAGCAGAAGCGTAGTCTCGACCACTGGAGGCCACTGCTTCCCTGCCTCCATACTCGCGCCCTCGAGAAGAAGCTATAGGGGATCTGTGATGGCAAAGATAAAATGCATAATAAGTTATTGTGCTAATGTACGTATATATGTTGCTGCATTCTGCATACCTGCCAACATACTCCAGAAAGACAACTCCAGCTGGAGTTGGATCATGTAAAATAATTATACAATTTATTCATGAAAATTGAAAAGTACAGGTACATATCCTCGATTAAAATAAAATCACAGGATACTACCGGTACATAGACCCAGTTTTGGTTCTCAGGTGGACTTGGGAATACAATATTTGATAAGAATAAACACATTTCAAACACAGATTTCTGATTCGAGAGCAAATAATGCTTTACCTGTGCAAGGAACCTATGAATTCACGATAGGCAGTTTCAAAGTAGGTTTTCAATCGATGTAAATATTAAATGTTTTAGGGGCTGACCCGAGGTTCACTGCACATATACATGTCTATGTAAGATATCCTGAAAATTTCAGATAAAAATCTCTTATACATTTTTTGAAATCTTTGTTAAACAATTTCAGAAAATCAAGTGCAAGTACACTTTCCGCAAACAGAAATTAACCGGTAAATGAAACCACTCAAGGCAGTTTTTAGAAATTTAGGGGTTTGGCAATCACTGTACTTTTAAAATGGATTAAAAATAGACAAATCTGTAACCTGTCACCGCAAAAAAACAAACATTGTTTCCGTTTTTGATATTCTTTGGCTGATATATTAAAATGTTATTTTACCTTGATAGCATGTTCAGAAAAGATACATTTGCGGAACAAAACATATTTATCACAATATCAATTTGTATCTTTGCGGTGACAAGTCACATAGATGTTAACAAAGAAGAAACGAATTAGTACCCAAATTGAAGATCAAGCAGCTATAAAAGTCAGAAGAATAATCTGTAGGCTAACCTCTTAATAGACTCATCAGATTTCCTTTTAAGAAAGAGACCTTTGCAAGTTGCATCAACAGGAAGGGAAGATTAGATCAACCGTGCATGGAAAAGCGATTCCTAGCGTTGAATTGAAGAAATAGCGGGTACTGTGATAGGTCGGATTTTTTACTCCCCGAACAAATGGCAGGAAGTTGTGAAGCAGGGAATTCAGACGGTGTTCTTCGACGGTGTTAGGCTGAAGAAGTGACGTAGTGCTCGATCGATAAAAGCGAATCGTAGACAAAATTGGCACGCATACATATGTCGTACATAACAGATATTCGTACCGGTACATTTTCTTTGTTAAAGCGTGGGGGAGAGGCTTGGTAAATACAGTTACGTTATGTTACATGTATACTAGAGGTTCCCGAATTATTAAAATCTGGCATCTCCGGTCACTCATTGATCGCTGCCTTTTTATTCTGTTTAATCAAGGAAATTTCTAAGTCAAGTCGAGAAAAATTAGTACCGGTATGTAATTTTGTCTCCGCGCCATGCCTGAGATGTTTCTAGTCAGTATCGCTGTCGATGTTTACTGAACGATTTATGGTAGCGGAGAGACTGGGTGATCTTGTTGTCATGACCGAAGCAGTATCGTGGATATCAACTTACCGATACGTATTTACTTTTCCAAATTTGTTTACGCAGGTCCGAAATGATTATATAATTTGTCAACTTGCAAACACTTCTCTTTTGTGGAGGTGCCACAAATACTTGACTAAATGCAGACATTGATTTTGTTTTAAGAATTAGCTGATGACATATTTGTGATTCCTCTCGATAACAGCGTCACGTTATTGTCACGATATATAATACCATCTTATCATCACACCCTTCTAAAATCGCTGGACAATATTGGAAAGGTTGAATTCCGGGGCCATGGGGTGCGTTGCTCACATATTTATCAATACAAATACATAAAATCATATCCCAACCAACGCGAAAGGTGCTCCAATTTCGTATGCGAATCACATGTATCAATACTGGGAGACAAATATTCCTAGAGCTGGCAGTAAACTACCGTGACCGTTGTAGCTCCCAGTAGGATGAAAACAGTATAATCTGTCGATGTGACGTCCGAAAAGCTTTCCAGGTTGCGACTGACTACCAGTGTGCATTTTGGCTCTATCATTACTTGTACTTCATATCGTCTGAACAGTGTCACGTAGCATGTTCTTATCCCAAATACATGTACATTTACGCACAACAAATCAACTTTGTACATGCACAAATTGTGCAAAGCCATACTGCACACGTGAATCAACTGCAACTTAGGAAGATATTCAATATCAATTTTCTTGATAGATATGCGAATAAGACTGTGTAGAAGGAATGTGACGAATGTAGCACAAGCGACGGGTTGACGTGGCGGCTGTAAGAAAAACATTTATAATTGGTAGCAGAATGCAATCGATGTCAAATATGGATTCACAACTACGATTGGTTGATTTGATACTGCGATTGGTTGATTTGAAACTGCGATTGGTTGATTTGAAACTGCGATTGGTTGATTTGAAACTGCGATTGGTTGATTTAAAACTGCGATCGGTTGATTTGAAACTGTGATTGGTCGATTCGAAGCAGCGAATTGTTGATCCAAAGCTGCAATTGGTTGATCTGAAGTTGCGATTGGTCGATACGAAGCTATGATGGGTTAAATAAAAGCTGCGATTGGTTGATGACTGTAAAGAAAACAAGTATTCACAATTGGGAGGGCAAGACAGTTGACCTAAAACATATATATGATTCGGAGCTGTGATTGGTTGATTCAAAGCTACGATTGGTTGATTTTTTGAAAGCTGCGATTAATTGATTCCACGCTATGATGAATGGATTCGAAGTTGCGATCGGTTGATTTGAAGTTACAGTCGGTCGAGTCGAAGCAGCAACGTTTCAGCTCTACTGCAAAGGAAGCGTTTCAAATTAGTGTCCCAACATAACATGCGAAAACATTGTACTGTAAACAGATAAAGGGGAGGGTTCAAATACGCTATACCCAAAAAAGACAGCTCATAGTGTTTTACTATTCGCTTAGAAGGCATAGGTTCCCTTTACGCAGATGGTAGACTTTGTCGATGCCTTTGCCTAGCTTTTATCAACCTCGCTAAGTAAGCTCGCGTGTAACTCAAACCAAAAGAGCCGTCTCCTACGGTGTGTCGATCAACGCTCTCCCTCACGTCGCGCAGCTTAGTGCGTATAAATACCTTCTTCGGACTGGCGATCGGCTGCGATAGGCAGGCGCATCGTATCGACTTCCGTACGAATCTCCACCAGCTGCGTAGCGTGCTCTTGGCTCGTCGCGATATCCACTTCCACTTCCACCACCACCTACCCCGCGGGTGGAGTAGCTGTCGCTGTAGCTGTTGCTGTAGGACTGTGCCGGGCCCCGACCTGTACCGCGCGGTGGCGGTCCTCGCATGCCACCACTGCCGCCCCCTCTCGAGCGGTCACTGCCACCACGCATTCCCCCACCGCCGCTGCCGCCGCCACCACGGCGACTGCCGCCACCGCGACTGCCTTTTCCCTTTGACGGTTCGACTCGGATGCGCGATCCACACACTTGCTGGCCGTCGAGGTTGCGCATTGCCTGTTCTGCGTCCTGGGGATCGTCGTACTCGATGAATGCGAAGCCCGGGGGATTCCTGGCTAGCCAGACATCCTTCAGGTTGCCAAAGCGACTAAATTCCCGCTCGATCTCTCGTTTGCTCGCGTCTGGGTTCAGCGCCCCGACAAACAGTCTGCCTTCAAGTGACATCTTCTGTGTGGGTGTCCTTTGCTGTAAAAATAAATATTAATAAAATTTATCATACAGTAGCAAATATCCGATCATATTCATTTGTCTGGGTTCAATTTTGGTGAAAACGATTATATCGAGTGGCATTCTATTTTGCATGAAACAGAATGTGGCATTTCAATTGTCTGCTTATTTACCAAAATTTACCGTCCAAACTTAATGTGCTATTAGGGTCACCCGGTGTTGTCCAGGTTCAATAGGCACAAAGCCCGGGTTAAATTGCGGGGATTCGTGCATGCTGATTCCTAACGCTAAACTAGTAAACTAAACTGTCCCTTCCCACCCATTTGTCCAACCCCTCGCCATGCTATCCCCTATCTCTCTACTTCATATCATGTGCACCCATATTTTTTTTGTTTACACTTGACGCAGCACATGTGTTCGTGCACGTACATACGCCATACTTAGTGACAGTACACTACACATATTGTACATGTTAATTTTCAGCATTGGTTTGTCAATTAAAATTTAAATTGTGGTTAGTAACACGGTTTCATTGGATGAAATGGTTGGGTGTTGGTGCCATTTTTGTATTCTCTAAATGAAGACGACCAAACTACGATTAGGAATATTTCCGAGACGCAAAATTTCACCACCAAACGCTGCCACATCTTTTTCGCTTAGTTTCTCGGCCCCACCTTTTTACACGTCTCCTTTTTATTTATACTATTTATAACCAGTTTGGAAGTCACGAACCACACACATATGTACAGTTCATTCGATCGTTGTACTTTAGGAATATGCTCATCATATACATGTACTAGTATTCGTTCGAGGACGAAAGCATTGAAATCGTGGTTCGCAGGATCAGTTTTGGACATGACAAAGACCTTGTCTGATCTCTCCGGTGAGTTTTCCAGTAAAGAAATATTTAAAAAAGTAACATTATAACATTCTTTAGAAGTCAGTATTAACAGTATTGTATTAATCAGATTAAGAATCAGGAAAATAATTCAGGTGCTAACCACCGGTTTCCCTTTATTTCCGCACTTACCGGTAATTAGGAAAATCAAAAATTAGGAATCAGTTGAGGAAGAAATGTTTGCTAACACCAGTGCTAGTGGATATTGAATAATAAAAGTTCAAGTTTTACAGTTCTATCTTATTCGTACCAGGCTAATGGGGTGACGCTTTCCTGTAATGTATACGCAACTAGACTTTCAACCGCAAGTGTAGCCTTTATTCAGGATACACAAAATGGCCGGCGCCAAACGTAAGGTAAATTTTGATTCATAATTGTTTATTCTTCCCAGTCTAATTACGGTACACTATTATACCCGTCCCCTGCGCTTGCGGGCTAAATACCTGTTGATGCCGGATTGATGATTTGTTTATCGGATTGTTTCGCACATTGTTATGGTCGTTCGTCGCCCGTGTGCGTGTACTGCGCGCGCTGTCGCCCACGCGCTGATGGCGACGTATTTGATGGCGACGCAGAGGAGCAGCGTATTATATTAGTAGCATAGATTTGGGGGTAATAAACGAAGGAAAACCGATGGTTAGTACCCAAATTCGTTTATTTTCCCAAATGTACCTTAGTTAGACTGAGAAAAATATAAAATTAAGAATCACTCGAGGAAAACCGGCAGTTAGCACCTCAATTCTTGCCAATATTCTTGTTGTGTAGTCCTGATGACATATAACTGAGTGATGTGCAGGAAACAAGTTGTAGTTTTAAAGCAATTTAAAAAAACCCTTCCACCAAGTCCCTAAAAGAAAATACCTCTTCTACTAACCTAGCCTTCACATCACAGTGATGTCAATTACAATGGTAACAGTCTAGTAAAATGGCAAATAGACAGGTATTCTGGAGTTTAGCCGTAGTTTTGTACAATACACTGACACAGTCAGTCATGGTCAGACTGAGTATGGATTTTTTTATTTGACAAAGTAAATTTTGTGGCAGTGGCTATTTTTATGACGATTGTTACTTCCCGGTTAGTGTATGCATGTGCATCGCACATGCGCAGAAAGGTTCATAGAGGTAAGGGTGGGGAAGGGTAAGGGTGGTAAGTGTTATGGGTTGAAAATAAGACTAGTTATTTATTTATTCATTTTTTAGGCGTGGTGGTGCAGTGCCTAACTAAGTGTGCTAAGAGTGAAATCCCAGGTTTAAATCCGCAGCGAGTAACCTTTTTTTTTTTCTTTCAAGTTTTTATTTAAAAAAATTATTAGGGCTAAGCTAGGCCATAGCATAGGGGGCCTACACCACGGTTGCACTTATAAATAACATAATCTGTAAAACAAATTGTAACAAAACATGGTTCTCAATGTTAGAGGAGAATCCTCGTAAAAAATAGCCTACGAAAGTCTGCTACGACCGTCATAGAAATAACTGCTGCCTTTTTTTTTCTTTGTCTCCTTCAGTTCACTAACGAATGCAAGGCACCGCAACGCAACGCAACGCAACGCAACGCAACGACGCCATGCACGCCACGCCACGCCACGCCACGCCGTTGAGTACAACCAAAGACTCAAAGTAGGCTACAGAACCTAAATAAATGTATACAATCTAGCTATTTTCTTTACAACCAGTGTACTGTAAGTGTCTACTACTAGTACGAATACTAATATCACTAGTTTCTGTAACTTACCTTTGCCTACAATACAGTATTTAAAATCGTTTGTGACTGTTTTTAGTGCACAAAATTTACTGTCCTTTTTCGTCAAAGCCTGCAGTTGTACGCTGGACCATTAAAATAATGCTCGGACCGGACCCGTACGTACGTACCCCCAGACTATAGACCAGACGACAACTCGCAGTAGTATGGCACGCCGTTTGCTTAAAGCATTCGGAACACCAAAAATCATGATGAAAATACTGTTTTCACGTTGAAAATATTATTTTCGTGTTGAAAATATTTCGATAAAACTTATTATTAACAATTTAAAACTTATAGTAGTGAAAGAAACAACGTATTTATCGTTTAGTCAAGATTGAAACCGCACATAATCGAACAAAATATTATGGTCGAGATTGAAACCGTCAAGAAAACGATTAGTCGATATTGAAACCGCACATGGTCGAGAGGATTAAAAGATATCGAGAATTGGGAGTATGTGATAGTGGTCGAAAAAGAAATCTAGTCGGGATTGGAAACAAAATAATGTCAAACAGAAAGCCCTATGGGTGCACAGGCCAGACATTTCCTGCGCCGACCAAATCACATGTTGCATGCCCTCAATATATTTTTATATCGAGCATTTCAGGAGGCACAGATTTGCTGAATTATAACAATACAGCATGTCCCACCTGTGGCTGTGGATTAATTGTGAGCTTTTAATTGGTACGATTTTGGATGAAACAGGCCCCCGAAAAGTGGCCCTATTGTAATAGGGCAGGGCAGAGCGAAGCCCCTTCATTTCGAGAATGGTTACTCTGTCAGTTCGGCTTGGGCACCATTTTAGGGTGCATCTTGTTTAAGGTGAAATATCTCAAAAAGTCATCGGATAGCCTACTATAAATAGAAAAAACATTGAAGGATGAGAGCACAGGCTTTATTTTGGTATATACTTTATTTTCGGATTTGTTAAATTTGTGCACTTTTGCACTGTTGTCTATGAGACATTATCAAACTCAAATAGAGTGCACACAAAACCCTAATGGCGTACACAACATTCTAATCGCGTACAAAAAAATTCTAATTGCGTACATAATTCTAATCGCGTACACACAATTCCATTCGATTTCACAAAACTCCAGTCATGCGTACACAAAACTCCAACTCCAATCCGGTACACCAAACTCTAATCCCGTACACAAAACTCTAGTCACGTACACAAAACTCAATCCCGTACACAAAACTCTATAGTCACGTACTCAAAACTTCAAGTTCAATCCCGCACCCAAAACGTCAATCGCGTACTACACAAAAGTGTAATCTCGTACACAAATCTTCAATCCTGTACACAAAACCTCAATCCCATACACAAAACTTAAATACATAAAATTAATAAATTATATATCCCGCATAAAAAATGTATTGGTTTTGGATTGGTCGAGAGCTGTTCACGTTACCAGAACTATTAAAAGGTTGCTCTGAAAAGTACTATTTGGGAGTACTGTTTGGGAGTTGAAAATTCAGCGAGCATACGGGATTTCAATTTTTGATGCCGGATATAAAACAAAAATACACTACCTTCTTTTTATAGTGCCATTTTACAGTGTTTTTAAGGGCAGATATTTAGGAATTTCGTATGTACCACGTACTGAAGGTGAACATATGCACTGTCCAACGTTCAAATAAATCACTAGTTCGCAATTAGCTGTGGATATACAAATAATGATAACATGCATGACTACATGACTTTGTGCATAGTCTAGTTACATTGTGAGTATGCTCACTAAGTCATTAATTACTAAATATCAGCTAGTCAACTAAATCATGCTGAACTCCGGCACCAGGCGGGTATTACTAATAATGACAGTAAACCCTGCTCATATTATGTGCAATATAGCAAGTAAAGCCTGCAGTTGTCTCAAGTATTAACGACAGCCAAACCCAACACCAGAAATAACAGCTGCTTTAAAAGATGTGTACATGTCTGCCTGGGAGTTTATATGCACAGGCAGTTTTAGAGTAATTGCACATGTGCTGACTGCTGATGGGAGACATTGACAGCTAATACCACTAGCCGATGGCCTGCAGCCACGCACAAACTCTATCGTAAGGTCGCTTGGCAATCCAAGGGGAGGAAGTGTAGACGCTCCTGTGAGAAACTTCATAACTTGGCCCAAGGTAATCTCAGTAGAGTCTGAAATAAATGAAAATATTTTATTTTAAATTTACGGTCCAACATAATTGATGGGCCTGTCATCCAGCCCAACCACACCCACACCAGTAAAAGATGTACATAACATTCACTTCTAGGATAATGGCCTGTCGAGCATATTAAAGACATTTCTTTTATTCATCTGAATGGAGGTACATTTTCCATGTAAAAAAAGCAATATAGTTCTATTGACCTGGAACATTAGAAATGCAATAAGATATACAAAAAAATATAAAAAAACTAAAATATTACTAATGTATTACTAAAATAATTAAGTAGTAGATAACATTAATTATTGTTGAGTTTCAGACAATGACAAATATGTTTTGATTTGTTTACATTTTGAAGCAGTTGGATAAAGTTTGGCTCAATTTTAAATAGTCTATATCAGTGACTGTTTTATACTTGTTCAAGTGTAAAAGAATAAAACCAATTTTAAATGGGAAAGTCCTACGGGCAGCCTTATCTGATAGTAATTTCTAGTGGACTGCAAATGGCTTGTTATTTATACTGTCATGGATAAAATCGATCTATGCTATGTGGTTATTGTGTATAATAAAATCTGTAATAGCAACAATAGGCCTAGTGCACGCACTCTGACTGGTTTCCAAGACACGGCTTATCAGATTATCAGATTTCCTTGTGCTCTCCCAACATCTTGTGTGCATTTTATCAAATAAAAAGTCAGAAATGAGAAATATCTCAAACTAAGGAATGATGGGTGTTACCAACCATCGTGATAGCATGCTTCTGCAAAGTCAATAAATGACTTGTAGGTTGTTATTTCCATTGCCTTTTTTGTACTGTCATCCTCCGCAAAGTGTGGCTTCAGAATATTATGGAAGCTGTCATAGTCCCACTTGAATAGCTCTGATGGACAAAACACGGCTTTGAAGTATCCAGGATGATTTCGGATGACACCTACCACATTGTAGCATCGGAGGCCACATATCATTCCCTTTATTGCTGGTAATACAGGTTCGATCTCTGACTTCATAAACATAAATCTAAACAGTAACCTAAAAACATTAATAATTTCACCCTTGAAATGACGTCTCCGATTTAATTCTTGCACAAATTATGCATTAACATTAGCACTAGCAAAAACTAAAAAGGAAAATGACATTTTCCATATTTAAATATCTTTCTCCATTCAAAAGCTATTCAAGACTGACATGGAAATCAGCAACATTTTGTGCATTGTCATTTTGGTACATAATTTGGTATCGCGGGCCGGGAGGACCACTCGAAAATTATGTTAAAAATACCTGTGGATGACGCGCGCCAGCTGCTAGCTAGCTGAGCCCAAGAGTTTTATGTACGGGACATAGAGTTTATATTTCTTGCGGTTCGCAGTATAGCAGGAAATTATTGTCTTGTAGATACGCTTGACGTAGTATTCAATATGTATTGGGTAATGTATTGGAATGAGGGTTACGTAACCGGGAGTTATGCGGAAGGGGTTTAAAGGCAATGTGTTGAATGCGTGTATTCAGTTCTAGCGAGCGCAACCACAGGATCAAGGCGAAGTCCAACGCCTTTACAGAGGGAAACATGGATAGTTTTTGGGCACAGGTTTTCAGAGCATTTTGTAATTTTTGATTTTTGTTCGTCGTGTCTTCCCGATGATGTGTTTTGTAAGGAACGCCAGTTGGCACACCTTGCATCTAAACATGTTTAAAATGCA
>JAVCKS010019243.1:0-18497 GCA_032273685.1 Pteraster tesselatus | reverse complement strand
ATGGAATTATCTTTAGAGTCCGGGCTGAAGATGTCCGAGAGATGATAGGATCGGCCGGTCACCTCCGACCGATAAGGGCTCGCGTCGTTGCGGGAGTCGACGGTACTGGTACTGATGTTGGAAGGATGTTGATACAGCCTCTCTCTGGTGGAGTCGCGGGAGCGGTGGTGACGCCCGCTGGTTGGGTGGTGGCTCCTGGCCTCCTGGGGCGAGCGAGGGTGCCTGCTCAAGGTAGCATTGTTGTTTGTGTTCGGGTGGAGTTGTTGACGTTTAGACGGACTCAAACGCCCTGTGTCAATTCAGGCCAACAACAGTTTAGGTAACTCCAGATTGTGATCAAAAAGAATTTGCCGGAGATTACTACAAGGCTTTGCATAGTGAGAATTGATACGGTGAGGGATGGATGGGATAAAAACAGAACAAGCAGCAAACGACTCACGACTACAAACTTACACGCAGAACCGCAAGAACACGGCCGGAAATCTTGAAAGTGGTAAGGTGGAAGGAAGTTTTGATAGAAGGGACGGACGTCTTGGCAGGATAGATATGGAAGGGCAAAGAAAGCATCTGGGAGCAGGGGGGGAAAAAAAGGGGTGCAGACACGAGAGAAACAGAAAAGGATAGACAACAAACAGGTATTAGTAAACCACACACCAATTAATACTTCAGCTAGTTAAAAAGATTAAAGTCTCAACACTGGAATGCTTTGTTAGTCTCATGATTTCAACGACTGCTACACAAAGATTCTGTCTTCATGTATGTTGGACATTAGTCTCGTTGTTTAAAACGGGTGAGATCTCGGAAAAGGAGCCTCAAATATAAAGCTAAAGCCTCGCGCCATCGAGGGTTTACCAAACGGATAGACATACCTCTAGGAGATCGGACACCATTGGTTGAATGGCTGTTAAGATCAGCATCAACCCCAGGGCTGTAGGGATCCACAACCTGGTCCAGCTGACAGAAGGGGAACAAGGTTAAAACAGAATATTCGTAGACATTTATTCAAGACTAATTATATACAAAATGCGTGGGGATGGATGTTTTCGGTTCCATAAACTATACAAATTATAAATTACTCTTTAACTTTGCTACCGATCAAGAAAATTCATTGTGATAAACATACATTTTCATCACCTGAATATGAATCATACTTGAAAATATCAGCAAAATATTAACATTTGCCAAAAATACATACTAGAGTGAGAATGGATCGTTTTAAAGCAAAACAATATTTCTGAAATTGGTCCGAGATATTTTTTTTATCAAAACTTCATTCCAATTTTGACGTTAGTTAGTTAGGTACATGTAGTTAAATATGCTTATATTAGAAAAAATATAATTTGCAGGTACCCCAATCAATAATTCTTCCCCAGACACTAAGCAACTTCGTTACACCAGGCACAGCATCAAACACTTTGAAGGAAGCCTTACCTCATAAACACTGCCCATGACAATCTTGCTCAGCTGCATGACATAGTGGGAGTAGGGACCGTTGGAAACTGCCTGCCTGGCGTGAAGAGCGCAAACCTTAAGGGGTAGGAGACAAGTGGCAAGCAGATTCTTCTTCAAATATCTTAGATGGAAATCAAATGCTTCTTATACTTCCCAGAAAGGGCTACGGTCGATATACGCAATCGATAGAGTCTATTAAGAATCTTCATGCTTTTTACTTACGACCGGTTTGGGTATTTAAAGTTTTTACTCTTCTTCAAAATGACACATGTTAAATATTAAAACCCTCATATAAATAATAAGTAATTTTTGGGGGGGGGGGGGTTGCGGATTTGGAGAAAAAGTTACACAAATTATCCAACTCTCCATTGTTTATTTAAACATTTCTTGCACAAACACTTATTGCTGGAAATTAAATGGCTTGTTATTATGATTACATAATGGCTATAGGAGTGCTACATGTGACTTCTGTTAGAGGGGTGGTGATATGTGACTGGCGATATATGTGACTTGCAACAATGACATGAGCACTACCAAGAAAACTCATCTACTTTACCTCCAAGATGTACAAGAGTGCTACTCGAGACTCGGTGTTACTGTTGCTCATCGCCAGGAGGATAGAGTGAAGGTCACTGCTTAGCAGAGGTCTACTGGTAGGCGGGGTACCATACTCAGAGGACCAGAGGAGGGTCATGCCGAGAGAGTAGACTAACATCTAGGAATAGACATACAGTCAAACAGTGCGTGTGTTAGGTGTATTTAAAATGAAGGCCAGGCATCAAAGGTAACTCCCTTGGTGCCCCCTGGTCACTGCCTCGGTGCCCCCTGGTCATTGCCTCAATGCTCTTGCCTTTGCATTGAAATTATTTCCACTGATTTTCAGATTTGTTTAACTGAATCTAGTGTATCTACAGAGAATGTACACATGTTGTCCTGACTGGGAACCATCGCTCCAATGTCCTACCATCGAGCTACATGTATCTGGGTTCCCTGAGCTCTTCTGTAACGCCTTTTTAAAGTATTAACACTGCATGCATGATATATATACATTTAAGGGCGTGAAGCGTAAACCTACATGACCCACAGTGCAGGCTGCAAGTAGGGAATAGGGTGATTTTGGGGTGTTTACATAAAAAATATATATTAGATGTACATGTAGATTAAATTAGTTTTTGAATCAAAACAGAGGTACAGCATATAAACCGGTAACCCACAATTCCGGAACTATGGCTAAGAATAAACAAGAAATTGCTCAATGATTGTACCCAAGGTGTTCTACTACAATGGCGCCCTCTCACCTTTTCTACGGCCACGTCCGTCAGGTTTAGGTGACCACCGAGCACCTCCGGCGACAGGAAGTCTCTAATGTCTGGCAGCGATGGGTTGATCGTCTCGGCAAACGTGACCCGACCGCTCGGCGTGAAGTGGAGGGTGTACGGACACAGGACAAAGCGGGGGCTGTCGTTGTCTACAGCCTCGCCTGAGATTGGACGGTTTAAAGCAAACACAAGGTCTTTCATTTTGGGTGTGATGCCGGGGGGGTAGTACTTTAGTGGTTTAGGGCGGCAGACTCTTGTGTTGCTCACGAGATGAGGAGGTTCGAGCCCTGTTATGATTGTTGTGCTTTGGTTCTTGGGCAAGACACTTTGCTTCTCTCTATCCACGTGTATAAATGGGCGCTCAGTAACTGATAGAGATACATGTACTAACATGATATGGCGTCATTTTTGTATGGGCTAGCATCCCGTCCTGGTTGAGTAATACTCTCAGTTCCTTCATGCTATTGAAACTGGAATTAGGTACTAGATTCGAGACCAGATTCATGGAGAGCCCCTCGATAGAAATCTGTTTCCTCTGGGTAATCCTACGGGAGATTTTTGGGTATTGTCTTCTATTCCTTTTCCTGTTGATGGTTATTTGTATAATTGTTTATTTATATGCAAATGTTTTGTCTGCACAATGTATTTCAGTGTTTTGTGTATCCCAGGAAATGAAATAAATAAAAATAAATAAATGTTACCATCTTGTACCTATGGTTAATATTCTAGTACGAACCTCTTAAGAAGATATCCTGTAGGGCCTTGGCACTCTGGCAGAGCACGGCCCATAGCTCCTCATCGGTAAGAGGCCCACTTCTTACTTCGAGTACATCGCTAAGGGCCACCTTCACTGTGCCATGGGAGACGGGGGTAGATACAGGCATGGTGCACTACCTGTATGGTGAATGTAAAATCACAGGAAATATTACCAGTGGTCGGAATAACCACTGGACCACGTCTAGTGGTCTTCTGGCTTTCTGTAATGACTGCATCCGGTCTGACCAGTTACATCTCTACATGCCCCGATGGATTAACTTCAGTGATTTCACCTTGGTTGACTAGACGAGTGCCAGGCTTGAATTTTACAAGAAAATCGCTTGTCTAGAACTTTAATTGGTGCGCAAAACTTATCAACAAGTTCAAAGTAAAGAGTAATCAAATTGAGAATAAGAATAATTTCAAGAATAAACAACGAAATATTTTGCCCAAAAATTGATTTGTGGCAATATCTTATTTGAACACATTCACTTTATCATTTCAAATTTTAGAAGGAAAGTGACAGCACACATTGGCAAGTCAAACATCAATACCAACACAGTTGAATGTATTTATTTTTCTTTAGGTACATATTTAACAGTATGTTTACTTAGCCCATCGTTTCCAGTTGTGAGTTTACTAGCCAGGCAGTCAAATCACTGACCTGGGAGGACGGGAGGGCAGTACATAGTCCTGTGGATATTTTGAGTATTGTAGTGATAGTTTTTTAAGCAAAAAAATTTTCACACAAGAGCACAATAATGTGTTTCAACATTTCATAAGGACATACATGTATGTACCCATAAAAAAAAACTATTGCAATCTGCAAGGCACAAAGTGTTTGCCATCGAAGAACAAAATGGCAAGCATGCTTCGGCCAATAAACCAGCATAATGCTTCATAATATATGATTAATTGTATTGCATACATGACAAGTTACAACAGCTGCAGCTGCAGAACAAACTGCAGTTTACATTGATTCAGTATTATAGTCAAAAATTGGAAGGTCATATATGACATTTACATGTTTATATCCCCAGGACGTTGTTTTGGTTTTAATTCACAAGTTCACAAGTTCACAGTCATGGTTGACTAAACAGCACTGTAGAATTACTATCCTGCATTCAATCTAGCTGCCAGCACTACAGGTAATGTATACACAGAAAACCTTTTAACATCACTTCCAATACATGCACACAGGCTGCTATATAAACAATATGTAGTATTTCCATGGTAACTAGCATTAGAAGTAAGAATGGGAGCCACAAAGGCAGTCGCAAAGTGGTTTAGAGGTCACCTAAACAAACTGCTGCCAACAAGTTTAGTTAAAGGTATGGCATTAAGATTTTTGGTAATCTTAATATTTATACCCAAATATTTAACTCCCACATTTTGCTACGTAATCTAATGTATGCAGGTCCGAGGTTCGAGAAAGATTTCCTTTTGGGTCACAAAAATTGAGATGGGAAAATTTTTCTGTCGTTTCTATAGTTCAAAATGAAGCAAACGATCGGTGGGTACATACACATTTTAACCATTAGACACAAGGATGTGTGGCTGTCTGTTTGACACCCTAATATGTTTAAATTTAATTGGGGGCCCTGTGAGTTATCTGAAATTAGCCATGTTCAGAATCGCACCGCTTCCATCACCACCCCCTTCCATCATCACCACTTCAATCACCACCTCAATCACCACCATCACCACCTCCCATCACCACCTCCCCCTTCCTTACCTACCAGTATTGTCAAAAGGCATACATTTGTTGTAACCAGCACACTACAGACATACAGACCCTGTACCAGTACATGTACATGTACATCATGTCTACTGTAGTGTACATTGTAAACTCTGGCAATGAGGTGATGTACACAGTGGTGTGGTTAATGACTGACTCAGTGTGGGCGTAGTTTAATTGACTCAGTGTGGGTGTGGTCAGTATGAGATGTGTTTACCGTAAATTGGCATTTCTCTAAGTACATTTTGTAATGTAATTTTCGTAAAACCTTTTTTTTGCCTCCACCGAAGTTTAACAACTAGGGAACACCTGATTAGATTTTGGCATTGATTAAAAAAAAATAATAGGTATTCTGGATCACTTTTTTTTATGTCTGTTTTTCCAGTCGAGTGCGTGCCGAAGATCTTTCAAGCATAACTTTCCGCATTCCTTGTCTCTCTGCACTGTATTATTATGCCAATGGGAAATATATGATTAGGCAAAGGAAAATACAACTGCGACAAACTCTAATACTTTGTTTACACAAACAAAAATGTCACAATCGAAAACACGAATTGAGTCATCAAAGCGATATTAAGCCACTTATAAAGTACAACTGCACATGCACTGAATGTGTGCTGCATGGACAACACCTGAGATGAATGGGGCTAAAAAATTCCCATGGGCCTACGGGCGGACTGGTAACCGAATATAACCATGGCAAGGTTAAGGTTAGGGCTTTATTTGCAGACTTAAGTTATACTATTAGCGCTGGTAACTGTACTGCGTTTATAGCTTAATTTGTAGAGCGCCCCCATAGCAAGTGAAAAAGTGCGGGATCGATTCTCTTTTTTTTTACTAACACTTTTTTCTGGGCTAAACTCCAGAATACCCGTCCATTTGCCATTTTATTACTAGTCTGGTACCCTTGTAATTTACATTACTGTGAAGGCTGGGTGCAAGAGGTATTTTAGAAAAGGAACGTGGTGGACAGGTATTGTGGAATTGCTCCATTTTCTGTAGGCCTACTAATAGTACTAATACTATTTATATTTAAACATTTGCTTTATGTCTAAGACTCTGTAATACTATCATCAAGTTTCCAAATTTCTGCCTCTGCTAAAACAGAATACGCCTTACGGTACCATCGTCGACTCGACATTTTATGACTACCGCCGTACGGTAGTCTGGTATCCTTGTATTAGTTGTAAATTGTAATTGACATCATTGTGATGTGAAGGCTGGGTACAACAACTAGTACAATAGTGTTTTTAGAAAAGGGACGTGGCAGAAAGATATTCTGAAGTTTCTCCTCTGCCTCTTTGAGAAAATATTAACTTCGGTTAGGCCTAATCGGTATTAGAAGGGTGAGGCTAAATAGCCAAAAATAATAAATGCCGTCAGATGGCAAAATAAAAAAAGGGTTTTTTAAATCTTTTGGGCTATTTCCACCATCTGTAACATTTAAACCATACTGACCAGGTGTAAATACATTTTCCATAGTAAATTAGCGATGGTTTGAATGAATGTAAAGTCTTGCCCGTGGGAAAACAGGAATGCAACGATTGGAGCCCTCCTCCTCCTTCTGAAGTTCTGTCTAAACGGTCGGAAATAATAACGTACCTTGTTTTACGCCACCCAGATACACACAGACATATTATCCACGTTAATCATTGATAAAAGCATAGTTTCGTCGTAGAATCCTTGTTAAAAATGACAGATATTCCTTGTATTTTGTAATCATAGACATTTTTTAAAAACAATACAGGTGTTTTCATAAATTCCCGTTGTACGCGTCAGCGCAGCCGTCGAGACGGGCCATGGTACCATCGATTGAGGGAGTTTCTGTCCAAAAAAAGGTTACTTATTTTGTTTAGAGTTTGTCGTATAAAATAATAATTCGGATGTTAATCTAATATACTATTAACATAGAATTAACATAAATTTGAATTAACATTCGCACTTTTTTACTTTTCCGCTCAAAACTGTCAGGGTCAACATTCACCCATGGCATAATGAAATCTCCCTCACAACGCAAGCAAGCTTGCCTTCGGTAAGTTGCATTTGTTTCAATAGAGGGCGCTATGCACAAAATCTGAAGGCGAGGGGATCGGGAGGAGTATGGGAAAGTGAAAAGAGGAGCAGCTACATAGAGTTATCACATTGGGGGAAACAACTTTTGCGGGCCGCTGGGGTTATGTCAACATAAAAATTAGGGCCAGAGTTGGTTCACTGTGGATTGATCAATTGGATTATGGTTGCACTGTATTTTGTTCGAAACGCATAACGCAAGAGTATGCCTAAAACGAAATTGATTAGTAATTTTGAACGATATTTAAAATTCTTAATTTTTACAAATTCAAAGATATCGTACAAACAAGAATCGCGATTTTGATATTATCTAAGAATAACCCTAAAAATATGGAATCAAATCACATAACGAACAAACACAAACGACAATTTTTAACGAGATATGTAAATTTGTTATTTACCACCGGTAACATTTTATTGGTTTGTCTTTGTGTGTAACCTCAATATACCTATGCCTCATCATAATGCTAGTAAACAAAAAGAAAACAAAATAAAAATGCACATAGAGTCGATGACCAGAACATACTGGTCGAAACGTTGACTGGTTCTAACGATAAGAGACCGAAATACATGGTGTAATCTGTATAGAAATAGATAGTGCGTCTCCAAGTGAAGTTTATGTAGTCAGTTTAAGCCACCGATCTCCCGTCTTACCACTTCCATTTCAAGCGGGGGGTAATTTATTTCGTAGGGGGAAAATATACAATGGGATTGCGTAATGGAATATGCCACAGACTAGTAACGTAACCACAGGATGGTAGGTTCGGCTCCAAGTATCGTTTTATTATCTACATGTATACATATTTAGTTGTATAAATAAACCGACGAGACTTCTATATCAAAATACACAACCTCGATCGAGAGGCCTTAAAATTGCATGTACCACAGGACCCTGGGGTAATTTATTCAGGAAAATGTTGTAGGAAAAGAAAGTTCGTTGGCCGGATATATATACGTATGTTTTGGAGTGGTAAGATGGCGGATCGGCAGCTTCTATAGAGATCAGTGGGTGTATTCCTAACGCCCTACGTAACGATTCCCGCCATGCAAAGTCTAAAAACATTTAAGGTAAAAATTCCATACGGTTTCCATGCTACACAGCACACTATTTTAGGCACTTTACACGCTACAGCTAGGCGTTTATTTGTTTAAAATTTATTATACAGGCCTTCGTAACTTTGCTGGCATTCCTTTTCGTGTTTTAGGACGCCTCCGTTCATGTTGTGATTATTGGGATACAAATGCCACTCACCATTGAAGATTTAAAGTCTGATTTCAGATCGCTTTAATCTTGAAGAAATAAATATTAAATTTGTGTGGTTTGCCGTTATTAGATTTAAAGTGATGCATAATACGAACAAACCCATTCGTAGACAGTATCCTTTCAAATTAAATTACAAAAAAATAATATACGGATATCTACGGATGGGTTTTCCTTTTCGATATATCAGTTAAAGTGAATAACAAGGGCAAACTCACCAAAATATTTCACATGGTCTGAGAAATCGGGCAGTACGTCTTAAAAATATAAACTAATAAAAAAAATTGAAATTTATAAAAATGCACGCCCCTCACTGGTTACAGAGGCCCCATAATTGATTGTGTTATGTGCACAATTAATAAGGCTTAAACATGATACATATAATGTGCAACAGGCGCATGGATAATATAAATATTGGGTGAGTAAACCATGTTTCTTTTTTTAGGAGTATGAATATAAACAGCCAACGTACGAAAATATTACAACGGAGTACAATAGAAAATAAGATGTGTTTCCCCAACTGTTCGTATTAAAATATGAAAGCTATACATACTAATACTTCTTCGACAAATCCCACACTCCCTAGAACTGGCGAGTTTTCCTATGAGCCCGTGTAATGAACATTTAAAAAGGTCACTGGAACATTAATAGTGACATTCCAAATCTAAAATATGTACAAAAAAACACCGAGATTGTTATGTTTCAATAAATATTCAACCCACAAGAGAATTATCTGAACACTTTTGGTTTTGACTAGCTCAAATTGCAACTACTTCCTCTGTTTTTATTTGTTCACTCTGAAAAAAAGGCAGCCAACTAACGTTCTCCGCAGAAAATATTGCCTGGTTTAATGTTTCAAGAAATATAATTTTTTCTGGGGTCGGATGAGTCACCAAATCATTGTTGTATGAATTGATTTTCAATGTTTTTAGGAAAATTACTTTTATTTGGTTTATTTTATGAAATACATATCCTTCCCCTAACAGTGTACACCACAGAACTTGGAGTTTCCCAAGGAAAGTCATGTGACTGTTATCGAGCAGGTAATATTATGCATACGTCACAGGTAACATTTGCATATCGACCTACTTTGCCATGAACTTACTGCAGTTTTCGCACATGCAAGCCGAACAGCGCATGCTTATTGCTCTAGAAAAACTCAATTAACCTCGGGACTATATTGTTTAGCCTTGCATACCCGCAGGCATTTCGCACACGCGGAAACGAGAAATTCGCACACGACATTTTACTGTTCAAGTGTCCGCTCAAATACCTGCCAGTGAGGTTACTTTGTCCCATAGTTACGAATTTGTAATATTTTGTCCGATTTTACCTAGAGAAATACTTTAAAATGTTGAACTGATAATTTTGGGCAGGTTTGCTTTTGAGATCCTGCGGTAATATACATTATATATCATGGCCGAACGGACGCTACCATACCTGCAAGCAAGTCATCTTGGTTAAGAACTAAAGATTTCTGAAGGTAAAATCGATTTGAAATCCGACAGTAAACTCTATTATTTTAGGCGGCAGCTAGGCAGGTACTGAATGAGGCTTAATAATGGGGAAAGACCGATCGATTCATAGACCGCAAAATAATAGTCTATTTCGTTTGTATAATATCAATTCTGATTAAGATTTGAAAAATAGCTTTCACAAAATTGAATTACGTAGCACCAATATTTAGTTTTTCTAAAAAGAAACAAAAAACAGTAATTATAAGAATAACAAGAAGTTGTAAACTACCGATATGTACATCATTACACCGTTGCTTCCTTCATGTACGCCCCAAAGTCAGTGCAGCAACCTTTATTGGTTTTCGCTTCGCCAAACGAGGGCGCCCTACTACAAATTTCCTCCAGAGTGTGACGCACCGCATGCATTATTTAGGTGAACTATGATTGTAACAGTGTTGAGTTCAGCTTCTAAAATATACGTATTATGTACAATTAAAAACGTGTAGAAATTCACAGCTTTGCAAATAGAGAGAGGGAGTGAAGTTGTTAGACTTAATAAGATAAAATGCAGCACTGTATGAAGTGTTTAGAGGGGAAAAGAACGTGTTGACAATTATCTTGAACAAATAATAATTTATCAAAACATAGGTATACAATAACAACTTTAACAAATCAAAGAAATATTTTTGGTACTTTTAACGGATATTAATAATTTTGAAAAATTCCCCAACCACATATCCGTGTAATCCCTTAATCATTGTTCTTACCTTTTGATCAACTTCAAAAACTACTTCACTATGGAGACTAGACTTTGCCTCACCAATTTGGCTTGTCAGCTCTATATTTGTGTTATTATTATTATAATTATAAATTAACATAAAAAAACCTCAGCATGGATTCCTTCACACACCATCATAAAACTACTTCTTCACAGGCGAAGCAAAATATGTATTATGCGAAACAATTTTGCAAATTTTTATATATCTCAAACAACTGACAGGACACGGGATGGTTTTCCCCAGATCTCATGACATATTATTTATATTTTAATTGGAAAGTTCTTTTTATTTTTTTATTTTCCCATCTTAATAGCAGTTACCGGTAGTTGTTCAATACTTGATAACATCGAGATTTGATAAAGAACTTAACTCTTTGACTATCGTGAGCCGCTCACAGAGGCTCAAAATTCTCATCTGTGACTCACAGCGTATTGATATTATTGTATAAAACAGCCTATGATTGGTCTTTGTGGTTAGGTACTATTTCTTACCACCAATGAAATAGGTTGTTAGATACCTCGGCTAATTATTCATGTGTAACTATTAATTGTGAATTCGGTTGTCAAAGAGTTTACCTCGGTACTTTGTTAAAACCATAAATAAAGTTTACACGCAATTTCACATTCATGGCCTAAAAATACTGCACAATTTACTCTTAAATATTCTAAAACTTCTCTAAGCCATGTTGATTATTCAAAATAAACATTACAGAAATGGATTGTAAAATTGAAAAACAAAATAACAAAAGCGATTAGCATAGTAATTTTTCCCACCTAATAAAAATCCTAAAGAATACGACCAAAATACGCAGTGGTAAACATCTATAAACATAAACAAAAAGACAATGAAATGAGACAAAAGAGGTAGTTAACATCATCGCATTTCCCCACTCCTGAAGCACAGACAGTGTTACCGCAAAACAAAGATGGTTTTTAGAACAATCAGATTTCTTTCATGAGTTGACAACAAAACTGCCTGATGTTAAACCAAAAACAAAAACTATTTTAATTTTTTTTTTTTTAAAGCACCCATCTTTCAAAGACATATTTTTTTATTTACTGTAGTTGTTTTTAAATAATGCAGTTATTTATATGTTCCTCCACCAAGGGGGTGAGGAGGTGTTGAAGGGGTGGGGTAGGGGGGGGGGTCATCAAACCTCCGTTCCACCCTCGGTATTGCTTAATTTAACCTGTAAACTGATTTTCTTGACTTTAACGGCAGGTGTCTTCGTCACGTTATCCGGCTTGTAGATATTGAGCGTGCTCACCCTGACCGTTTTCTGCAAGTTCATCTCCATCTGCTGCTGCGGTCTGCGTTTGGGAACGTGGGAGTAACTCGACGCACCGGAGTCGCCCGACGGCACCCTCTTGTGACCGGAGGGTGCGCGCTTCCGCGATCTCCTCCTGTCCCGTTCCCCCCGCCAGCGCCTGCGTAGTTTCGGAGCGGCGTAGATGGCGAACACCGACGCCAGGGCGAACAAGAGGAGGCTGACCACCGCCACGACCACGCTGTTGACGGTCTGTTTGGGCTCGTCCGAGCCCAAGGGAACCAGAAGCTCGTCCTCGTTCAGCAGGAGAGATTTGATGTTGGTCCCATTGTGGTTGGAGCTGGGCTTGTGACTGTTTGGGTTCAGCGGGTCGGCGATGGCGGCAGACATGAGGGAGCGTCTGTAACGGGGTAGCGTGTCCGATGGGCCGATGGTGTAGATGACCTGCATGTACCACTGGTGTCCAGAGCGAACCTAGGCAACCCCCAACAAACAATCAGCTCTTATTATTATTATTATTATTGACACAGTTTTTAACCTCACCACTGATACAGCAGCAGAAGCCCAAGACCCAAGCCCAACACCAAGACCCAACCGCAGCCAAGAACCTAACCCCAACCCCAACCCCAACCCCAACCCCAGGCCCAGCCCCAGGCCCAGCCCCAACCCACCTTATAGAGGGGAGCCACTTGCATGATGAAGCCGTCGACACCAGGCATATTACTGACGGCGTTATAACTGGCGGTGTCTCTAGCGAACGAAGCATCGAACGGGACATCATTGAAGGTACGGGTCACTGCATCAGGATCCCCGCGATCCTAAAAAATACACAAAAATGAAGACTAATTACCCTAGAACACCCCCAACCCAAAAAACTGGCTCCTCAAAGTAGGAGCACTTAACCCTGGTAATAATTCACGGAGAAAGAATTCTCCTCATATGTACAGATAATGCGACCGGCCGACTTTGCAAATTGGTGACTTTGTTAATTATTGGTTATACCGACCTATTCTTAGCAACTGGTCATTGCAACTTTTAGGTAGACTTTTTCTTGGTGATGTATGAATATTCATGAGGGGTATTCGTTCCTTCAGAAATTCTCCTTATTTGGAAATCGTAAGAATTCCTTGGTGGCATTGTTTAGGAAATTGGTGAATAGTATTATTACAAGGTTGACAAGGTTCTTACCAAAAATTACAACTGGCAAATATCGGAAAATATATAACCCTCCTCACCCTTAAAAATAGCATTAGTCTTAGAACCACATCACCACAACCCTCTTTCAAAACAAAGAATTATTTTATAACAAATAACAAAATAAAAAACATTATTACTTTGTAAAAATCTAGAAAAATCTTTGTCTTATATCAAGCTTGAGTATATTAAGAAATTATCCCTACAACCTTTCTCTCTCCAATGTTCAACAAAATAAAAAGTGACAATTTTTAACCCTTTCAGTACCATTGGCGACTATAGTCGACACAAAGAATATGCATTGATATCAGCCAATTTTGCTTGCATTGTACACAAATAGCTGGTTCCCACTAGCTTATCCCTAAAACAATTTGGAAACGAAAGGGTTAAATGAAAATCTAGAAAAGCGCGTAGTCTTAAATCAAGGCTGACAAAGCAGTGCCTCACCAGCAGAAGAAACCGCTGCTTGAGCTTCTTGTTCTCCTGCATGCACCCGAACTGAGGCCCCTCCTTGTAGATCTCGCCGCCGGGGTCGTAGTACGGCACAAAGCCGTCGGCCCCCGTGCACAGGTACAACTTCTCTATCTGGAGCTTGTAGGCGCGGTCGAGGTCCTGGTCCGGGTTCCACAGGACACGCCCAAAGATGGCCTGACCTGTGAAAACAGCGTGGAGAAACAAAATATTACGCACATGTAGGGCCCTTAACAGAGAAGTAAATACCAAATGTTTCGTGAAATCGGCGGCTGGTCACATTTGTTTTTGGGGCGCAGAGTTAGGTTCTACCAAGGGGCGCAGAGTTAGGTTCTACCAAGGGGCGCCCTCTAGTGTTACCTTTAGAGAAGGA
The DNA here is from genome assembly GCA_032273685.1 of Pteraster tesselatus. Taxonomy (NCBI): domain Eukaryota; kingdom Metazoa; phylum Echinodermata; class Asteroidea; order Velatida; family Pterasteridae; genus Pteraster; species Pteraster tesselatus. The sequence goes on along the minus strand of JAVCKS010019243.1, from coordinate 4,360 downwards.
TCCTTTGTAGTCCATCTCCTGCAGGCTCAAGGCCGCATCGTTGGGGTTCATGAGGAAGAGCTTCTCGTTGTTCATCAGGTGGAACTCGGTGCTGAGAGAGTACACCACGGGAACAGGCCGGTTGGTCTGCTGAAACGCTATGGGCACGACGAACCTGGGCATGCACGAGGAACCGTGGAAAGCTATGATTGTGTATAACTCTTTTTCGACCTTTCTGTCTGTCGTGCTGTCCATCTGATATTAAGGGATTTTATGTGGAGTTCTTGATCGGATTTGTTGGTGTGGTCAATGTGGACTTACTTTTCGGGCGGGTGAGCAGTGCAGATGACTGGCATATCTGGCATGATGTTGAAGGACTGGGTGGGAGTGACGGTACAAGGTAGCAACTCAATCACATAGTCACCGGAGTAATCCTAGGCAGATACAAAAAGCAAATTTGTTTCTATATCTTTTACTTTTTGTTTCTATATCTTTTCTATACAAGATCATACCTTCAGAGGAAACAAGGACGGCCAAACTGTACATAAAAGTAACCCACGTCAATCTTTGAGAAAACGAAAACTGCCCCACAAGATGGCCGCTAATAGAATCCTAGCCATGTGGGTTAGATCAGGGTCAGCATTATACCAGATCCTACCTTCAGATTGTAGGAGCTAGTGGCTCGCCACAACTGCTGTGGGCTGTCAAACGACCTCTCACTCCAAAGCTGTTCCAGGGTAAAGCCCACCCCTAATGCAGGCGGTGGTATAACCCGAGACATGTAGTCCGGCAGGGTGTGGTGGTTCAGTACAAAAAGGCCTGGGGGGGGGGGGGGGTGAAGGTAAACAAAATATTGGACAGTTTGAAATTATGAGATCTGGCACATGGAATACTGCTTCCACAACTGTGTAGCCATAAATGTGTCACCTATTATCCTTTATTAGGAGTGTACAGCATGCGTCATTCTACCAGGTTGGGGCACGACTTGTGACAGTGTTCCCTTTTTATGTTTTCCATAGCTGAACTCAACTACAGATTTATACCGATGTAACAAGGGACATCGTTACAATGGCGGAATGTCCCATAGACAATGTGTTTTTGCAAGGCTTACCTCTAAATTTAGTGGTCGTCTTAAAATCAATGATAAGATTGCCCTGATCGCCTATCCTGATCCTCAAGACTTGCAATCTGCCACTGAGGACGCTGTCTGTCTCCAGGCCGGTACGCCACAGTATCGTCCTGGTAAACAACGCGAGTAAACAAGAGGATATTAGTTAGTGGCATAGTTCAAGTAAACTTTACAAAAAACCTAGCGACTAGAAGATGATGAAGTAGTTACAGTACTTTGGGAGGGAAACCATAGAAGAAACCTAGTGACTAGAAGATGATGAACAGGTTGCTGGTTTAGAAGTGGGAGGGAAAAAATCATTTATTTGGTGACAATCTTGAGCTTACTTGTAGAAGAATGAGAACGTCATGACGGTGCTGTGGTCCATTGCACCCCAGCCAGTCGGCGCCGTGACGTAGATGTACGAAACGAACAGCGGCACCGTGACAGTCAAGTAGCTCTCGTCCGTGTCACGCACCTCAAAGTCGGTCGTGACGGCGCCCCCGCACAGATCGATGAGATCGGTCATGTGATAGTAGGCGTCGAACGTCCACGTGCAGCTCTTCAGGTCCAGGTGCCGGTACAGGTTGAGGGCCTTCCGGCCGCGGAGCTCCTGGTCGAACTGGTACGGGTAGTTGTTGCCGGGCCCGCCCACGAACGTGGCCAGATCCACGGGCGACAGAAAGCTGTAGTCGGCCAGCCCGCCTCGCCCCACGTTGTTGATGAGGTTGGAGCAGATGTGCTGCTGGCGGTAGACGGGCTCGGTCAGCAGGAGGCGGATGTTGTGGAGCGGGATGGTGGAGATGGCGGGAAGCATGCCGTCCTGGTGGGGGATGGCCACGTTGACGTGGAGCGAGTTCGGGTGTTCGGGGTCCGTCTGGTCGACGTAGCGGGGCGTGGCGATGAAGGACTCCCCCTGGAAGCTGCGCAGCACGCCGGCGGTGACCGGGGTGTGGCAGATGCCGTTGTCGGTGCCGATGACGATGATGTTGCTCCGCAGCGGGACGCCCGGCCGCCCGCTGGCGTCGTACGGCTGGGCGACGCAGCGCACGTGGAAACGCCGGCTGAAGTAGACGGAGTCCAGGACCTTCTTGTCGGGGTCCGTGAACGGCGTGCGGTCGACGATGCGCTCGAACGGCGCCCTCGAACCCTCGGCGTCGGTCGGCATGGCAACCTCCCAGTTAAAGCGGATATTAGAGTTGTTGATGCCAACGTCGTTGCAGATGTCGCGCGTCATGGAGTAGTCTGGAAAGTGTGGGTCGCAGGGCTGTAGGACAAAATGACAAGGTGACGAGGGGATTTCATTGCTACGTACTTTTGGGGTGGGGGAACTGCCGCCACTATTAAAACTGACAAGAATAAAAACACCAGACTAGGACCGCATGCACAAACCTGATACATGAGACATTCAAAAGTGGATACAAAAACCTCATTAGATGTAAGAGCGGAAATGTGGATACCAAGAGACAAGGTTTAAAAGAAAATCAAATATAACCCCGTTTTATGGACGCTGAAAAACATGTAACAAAAATTAACAGAACAAAATATACATTTCATGCATTTTTGATTATTGGTATTAAACCCATATATTAATTAATGTTTTCTTTAGCCCCTTTTCACCCAGTGGTTTTAAAGATAAGGCTGCTGGGAACCAGCTATTTGTGCACAACGAAAGCAACATTGACTGGTACGCATGCGCATCATTTGTATTGCCAATGGTATTTATTGAAAGGGTTTACAAGGAAATGAAATCGACTTAAAGTTATTCCAATAGTAACACGGAATAAAGAAGGACAAAATGTTCACAGATAATGTACGTATTAATGTAAAAACATATTATGCGAGTATAAAACTCTAGAAAACGGTCGCTGGGGTCAGTGACACACGTACAGAGGTAAAGCTGGGTCAATTGAAACTTCCCCCAAAAAATATGTTAAGTTTTTTTGTTGTTGACATCTTTATGTTAATATTGAATTTAAAGCTATGTGGAAGTTAAAGGGAAGTGATTAGAGTAAGTTTGTAAGTGATACTGGCCCGACGATTAAGGGGGTAAATATAGCATGGTACACCCTGGGTACATGAGAGCTTAGAGGTGGTTAATGTGTTTGATTACCGTAGTCGGTGAGCATCTACATGACAGCTCTGACCATATACTCCGCTATGAAGCTGTTACAGGAAGGATATTGGCCCAATGATCAGGGGGGTTATAATAGCATTGTAAAGCCTAGGCTGTGTTTGATTAATCATTGTGTGTCTATATAACAGCTTTGGCTGTGTACTCCCCCATGGAGCTGAGGCAGTTACAGGAATGATGTTGGCCCAAAGACCACAGAGTATTGATAGCATTGTAAAGCCTGAGTACCTGAGAGGGTAGAGTTGGTTTCTTCCCCTTTTAAAAACTGAGGACTCACGTTAAAGACTTATCACAACACCCTTTACCTCTAAATGGCAGTATTAAACTATGAATAAAGGTTTTTGGACTCACCGTAATACAGATGAGAGGATAGCCGGCGGATGGGTCCCGATCCAACCGGTCAGCGACGTCATCGTAATCCATCAAGGAAACCACCTGGAAATATAACCGTCAATTTAAAGTTGTTTTGTTTACAGTGATTTTATGATCCAGCTTTTAGAAAGCTCGGTTTCTACTCAAAATTCAGAAACACAACAATTTCACCGATTTTGTTTCCACAAGGTGCTGATGTATTCTCATTGTATGATGTGGTGACAAGCCCGAAATTTAGTGCGTTTACTACTTAAGCCTTTCACTAGTAATTTGTTTTAAGAGTATTAGGCTAGTGAGAACCAGCCTATTTGTGTACAATGCAACTGACATTGACTGGTACCCATGCCTGTTCTTTCTGTCTCCTCTAGTCCCCAATGGTATTGATATTTTGACGGGGGGCGACAAAATATAGTTTTCCAGAAAAATTACGCCACCTACCAAAGGAGGAGCAGGGAGGACGATGCTACCGGAAGCCTCCTCATCTATGATGGTGACCGTTGCCGTGGTGATGGTACCCAGGAGGGCGTTGACGGGATCGTCGGGGCCCAAGACGACCGTGAACGTCTCGTGCCATTCCATCTCCTTATTGTACGAGACTTGGATGTCGATATCAATGGAACGAACATCTAAAAATTAGAACGGACAAAATTGTTAAAGTCTCAATATAAAAACATTTTCTATAAAAATAAAAAAATATATAATAAAAGTTATTCACCATATGCAATTATACACCATACGCAAAAGTTTCAGTATAAAAACATTTTCTC
>JAVCKS010019210.1:0-14257 GCA_032273685.1 Pteraster tesselatus | reverse complement strand
CCAGACAAGGCCAGTCACGGAAAACCAATCGAGTTGAGTTGAGTCGGGTAGAAACGGCGACCTAAGCCCGGCTTTAGGCCTACCATAGAGCAAGGAACAGATATGGGCCTACATAGGCCTACCCTTTAATTTATACAACTTTGAACTAGTCACAGACACAGTTAAGTTACAAGTTAGCAGAATGTGGGAGCGAAATTCTTCCCTACCTTTTAGGTCCCAATTCTGCCCTAACTAAACTAGGAGTTACCTGCGGGGCTGAGCATGGGAGACTTTGTTGGAGTAATTATCCTACCTGCAAAGTTGAAACTTGTGTCCTTTTGTCTTTTCTCTAGGTAGGGCCTACGAATACATCGTGTTTACGTGTACGTGTTTAATACACGGTAGGCGCACATTACTAGCGGGATGCAGAGTCCTGTGACGATGGAGGGCGCCATTTGGTCTGATAAGGACTCAAAGCTTAATGACGATTATGGATTATGATCCCGTAGCACGATTTAATATAGTGGTTGACCTTCAGCGGTGTAGCCATAAAATATTTGGGTGGGGCCATAGGCCTAGAGTTAGATACATACATACAGAAAAAACTAACTCTACGGGTGGGGCACATTCATTGTTTTAATATGCCATTTATTACTAGGCCCAATTTCGTCAGAGCGAGTGCCTAAACGAATTAGTTTAGCATGGAGGAACGTTCACTATATCAGGCCGGCGATTTCAAATAGTAAGGATCTTAATATTGTGCCCAGATCATAAGGTTTTCAATTAGATTTCAAAACTCCTGAGTGACATCGGAACAAATATTATTTGCGTCAATATTTGCACAGGAAGTGTTATGTAGCCTAGCTGGAAATAGACTGGGTTTGGTTTTGTAACGTTCTTGAATATTAATGAGGCGTAAAACACGCAAGGGGCGGGCGCTCAGGTCGGTTACGGCTGAATTACCACAGATAATGATTCTACCAGGGGACCATAAATGTTGTTTTTCAACCCCAAACAATGGATATAGTAGAACTTCCAACTGGGTAAGCATTTCCTTATGATTTTAGGGTATCAACAAGAAACCAGTAAATCCATTTTCAAAACACATCGTTCCATTGATCCGAAATGTTAATCGTTTTGTTTCTGAGTTCGTTTCAAGTTCGATAAAATAACGAACCAGTAGATTTGTGTGTCATTATTATGTATGTATAGCATGTCGGGTCGTTTAGCCAATTCTTCCTCCATGTTTAGCCGAGCCGAGCTGACTAGACTGCAGCGCAGTACGCGGGCTGGACTCGAGTTCAGTGTACTATAGTAGCCAAAAAATGTTGCAAATCAGCTGATGGGGGTATTAATGGGAAATTATTAATATTTTATAGAACTGTTAGATGTGTGCAACAGCAATGACGGGCAAGCTTCATCGGGCGTATTCGCCAATAGGCCAAGATTGTTTCCTTGTGTTGCAAATTGTACGCGTATTTCCTTCACAATATGTTGCTCTTGACAACCCTAAAGCATTCCCAGGACTTGATCGGATGTTCGAATTGAAAAAAGCAGGTGAATGAAATACGTGTAGTTCATCACTAGGCATTTGCACAAGAAACATCCAGGAAATGTTAACGCACTAAGTTACGCCACTGGTGGAAACTATTATCTGCATGTCCAGCATGTTCAAAAGTTTCATTCAAAATTAACCCGAATTAACCGTTGCAAAATTTAGCAGTTTTTAATCCAGGAGACATTCAAGAAGTGGTCCTGTATGTTTTGTTTTATTGATTTCAGACAACGTCTATAGAAAGAAGGTTGCACAGCCCGTCAAAAAACTTCCTCAAAACACTTACGGCACCAGAACATACCAGTGTTGAGGTCCCAGTGGTCTCAGGAGGCAATCCCCCCCCCCCCCCCACACACACATACACTTCATCCACTGTGCCCCATCCCTGTGTGCGCCCTCACTTTTACTGCGATTACGTTGTCACTTGCGCAGTAATTGGTGCCCCCAAAATAAGCATAATGTTGTCCCTCTCTATATTTATTCCGGCGCCGACACTGGAACATACAAATTTTGAACCGAAGACTATTACAAATAAAGATAACATTGAACTAAAACATAGTAGATCCCCGGGAGTAAAACAGAATAGTTAAAAAAAGGTCTTAAAAATTTACCCAACAAGGCAGCGTTACATTCCTTACTACAAACTGTCGGTTTTGTTTCAATTCTAAACTCTACAGCTTAATGCAATGTAAATTTTATTAAAAACCGACAGAACTATACGACAGTTTGATATGCTACCACCGATTGCTCATTTACACTTCCCGTTCCATCGTCGCTATTTCTTCGACATCTATAGCCGTGCTTCGTGCTGACAGCAGCGTTTGTATATAAACTCGCGTAATCTGTAGCCTCCGTACCCGACGATATGGAGAAAACAGAGGCTGGCTGTCAAAATTAAACCAACCACGACTGTCCTGCCCGGGTCGGTCCAGTCCAGAGCATTCGGATAGAGAGCGACATCTCCCGTGGCCGGGTTCTTGCCACCGGCCCAGTAGTAGACTAGCGAGAAAAAGACGTAGATCAACCAAAAGGCAGCCAAGTAGATGAAGTGAGCAATGCGCACCGGTATGGCGGTGAGGAACAGGTCGAAGTAGACGATGACGAGGTTCACGCCGTGGTGGTTGACGTTGACGGCGCGACCTAGTGGCGAGAGATTCTCGTCGCCGTCGAAGAAACCCCAGTAGACCAACGTGACGAGGACGTTTAGCGATAGGCAGAGAGTGAACAAAAGCCACGTGACTTTAAAGTACAGAGGTGTTTCGTCGAAGACGGGAGAGGCGAAGTCTGGTCGTCTGGCGCCGCACGTCGAAAGGTTTTGGTCGGTGGTGCATGCCGATACGGGAGATGTGCGATCATCAACAAAAACTGTAAGAAAGGTTTTTCATGAAAAGCAACAAGCAAGCGACTCCTGTTTTGGGTCACCATCACTCGAATCGCCGCAAGATTATTATCAAAAGTTCGGTTATTGCCAAACACCATTTGTTTTCATAATCAACGGGAATGCGGCATGAGGTGGGAAGGATTATAAAAAGGATCTTATACAAAGAAATCAAAGGAGGCGATGTAGTGCCAAAATAAAACTTAGACGTCATCACATAGGCATGCATGGATGTTAAATTCACCAGTACTTTGGGGTTAGGCCTACTTCGCGTATTCATCACGACGCCAGAAACTACAAGAACCCATAATGGCGCTATTTGGTGGGGAATGGATGAAGAGGAATTGGAGGGGGTGCTCAATGCGCAATTTTATTATACTCACAGTAAGTTCTGCTGGTTACATAGACAGCGCCACCACATAATATTATTGCGTAGAGCAGAAACACCGTGTATACCCAGTTGGTTATATGAACGAAATCAGCTCCAATGTTCGAACCGTCATCGACCCAATCAACGATGTTCCAGCCAGTCAAATACAACGCGATAAAGACGCGGTAGGCAAGATACGTGGATTGACGTATAGGCCACTGGGGGAGAAAATAATGTATACAGATAGTGTAGAGTCGAGTTCTTACGACAGTAACTGTTGATTGTGGCCTGTGCCAAACTTTTAAAGAACATCAAGAAACGACTATTTACATCAGTGCCCTCTGCAATGCGGCGCCACTTAAGTTCGAGCGGAGATCATGACGTAGCAATACAATCTTTTGTGTAAACGTTGTATTAACAAAATTAAAAGATGTTAATTTGTTAACGCGCTATTTATTTGACTATGGAAGCCGTACGTTTTCCATTGTACTGATTTGCCAGTTTTTGCGAGGTTTTGAAAGATACGAAAGATTAGAGTAGGAAAAGTCTATGGAGAGAAGTCCATGGTGTAACGGTACTCGATTCTTACCCGGGATTTCACGAATCGGCTCGCATTGCCTTCGTCATTTAGTCCCAAATCGGAGAGCTTCACGGGAAGTTGCCCACCGCAAGGCAATTCTGTTGTTGTACAACACGAATGGCGCCAATCGAATCCGTGCCGCGTTAATCATTAACACGCACACACACCGTATCCCCAGCCCCACGTACGCACATCGCTGTGACTTTTTCAATCGTCACAAAGTTTTTGCACTACTCCGTAATAATGTGCAGTGCGTTGTATTTAGTGTAGGCCTATACAATGTATGTATACCTGAACCTTTCGACGACGTGGAAATGTTGTTATAATGCACGGGTTTATTTTAGGCATACCCACTTCCCATGACCTCTACCCGTATTCACTGGTGAATCGGGAGTGAGGGCATGGTGGGGTGGGTGAGAGGCGGGTGATGGGGGCGAGGCTGAGGTGTGGATGATGGGGGTGTGCGAAGATGACAATCGCGGTACTAGTTAGAAAGAAAAAAAGGTAGTTTGGTTTGTTTGAGTGACTGATGGAGAGGCTATCAAGGTTACTGGTAACATTATACATGTACCAATAATAATGTAACAAAATATTGTTGTTGTTGTTGATGCTGTTGAATGGCGTTTTGGCAAATGGCAAAATATTGATTCATGAATCTTGTATTATTGTACAGTATAGGCCTGTGACTAGGCACATTATGTATGCATGGGTGAATCAGCACTATTACTGTACACAAGAACAAAACACCCAACATTTGCTGAGTAATTCCTAAAGATTCTTGGTGCTTTGGTTGGTTGATACATTACTGTCAGTTGTCAAAGTGATTTGAAAGGCTTTTTCAAAACCTTTTTAAATCACTTTGGTCACTTAAAACCTTTTCTGAATAAGTTCTTCGACACACCCGTCGACACACCCGTGAAATCCATCACCCCCCCCCCCCCAAGAAAAAGAGAGATTTTGTAATCCTTGTTTCGTGCCAGACTCGCCTAATAATGCCTGCTTTATGTTCAAAATGCCCGGTCAGACTGGGCCCATATAATCAAGGTGCTTTATAAACAGAAAATTGTATTCACATCCAGCCAAACCAGGAGCCACCTTCGCATACAGTGGACATATCCACCCCTCAAACTGATTCTGGTATTTCCCCAGGAGATCAGCGACTGAGTAGTACCGGTAGTCAAGGTGACGCTTTTCCGATTTGGGTACAATCCAAAAGACTTTACCCAACCGAAACAGCGCCGTCCTGTCGTGTTCGTCCTACTTCGGAAAGGCTATACAAGAAAGAAGGCACGTTGCTGATATACAAGCAAAATGTAGAGTGGTGTAACAGGTTACGGATTGTCAATTGGTTTTTATCTTGCATCCGGTAGAAGGGCGGATAAAGAAACATTTTATTCATTCACGGTCTGACAAGAAACTGGTGATTGTTGGCAGTCGTGGGAAACACGTCGGGGTCAGAATCTGAATTTCAACGGTCTTCGTCTCCTTCGCTTGGTGTTCATCTGGTCGTCAAAAATGGCATCATTAAGATGTTGTTCCAATCCTCACTATTGATAACAATGGCCAGTTCTCCAAAATGAAGTTTTGAATGAAGAGAAATTCCAGCCGAATTGTACCATTAGTATTGTAACTACATGCACCCCGGTTCCCACTGGGCTAAATTCCAGAACCCGTCCACTTGCGATTTTATGACTGTAGTCTGGTATCATAATTGTAATGTCAAGGCGGGGTAACAAGGGTGTTTTTAGAAAAGGGACGTTACGTGGTTGACGGGTATTCTGGAGCTGCTCTCGCCACTGATCAGTAACCACAGCTAAAACATTCTGGATTTTACTGAGTTGCAGAGCGTATACACCTCGACGCGTACTAAATTGATTACTAATCAAACAACGTTCGAATGTTTTTTTTTACCTAATGTCTCATAGTCATTGTTCTTCAATAAAAGTAAACTGCTAGACATGCGCATGAGCAACGCGAAGGAGCATAAAAAAACACAATAAGCTTTGTCCTGAAAAACTTCCTAACTTACCCAGCCCGCCTCGATAGCGACTGTGCGCATGCGCATGCGCAACGCCCCTCGCGCGTTGCTGGTAGAGGCATTGTTGATGTTCCGCATCGATCAACGAATAACGGAAGAGTACGTGTCTATAGCATGTTGCATAATGAGCGGAAATTATGGAGCGGTATATTGTGGTTATTCCATATAAGGCATGACAGTTACGTTGATGACGGTCAACCATTAAACAAATAAAAAATGACACACACAAACGATGACAACATCCTTTCCGGAGTAGGAGATGGCTTGGGCGGTAGAGGGCTTTTTTCTCGGGTTCATAGGTCGTGAGTTTCAAGTCCACGATAGAGCTTTCCTCAGTCCACCCAGGTGTACATGGGTAGCTTGGCTCACTAAGACGAAGAGACAAACAAAGGCGGCCGAGAAGAGGACTGGCCACCGACTCCAATATGTCAAGGCCCAGGACATTTCGTCACTCTAACTTATAATGTGGTCATCTGGAAAGCAGATGAGCACATGACACGACGTTATATCCTCTCCATCAAGTTACTGAGTGGGTAGATGACCAGGCGTTATACCGTATAGGCCTCAGCGGTCCAGCGAGCTTTGCGTCGGCAGGCATCTATGACCAATCCCCCTAACCTTGCGTTGTCATTCGGCGCAGGCGTGAAATTTCCGTGCCGTACACGCGCATCATCACTGTCCTCCTACGCCAGAAATAAAGATAGGTTGCCATGCCAACGTATTCAAACAACCTGATACTATAGACCTGTCCAAGACTCTCGCTTTCGTAACCAGTAAATTGAGAGCATTAAAGGAGACCATAGAAAACATTTAAAAATCTTCAATCGAAGATACATTTATTATTTCTTAATAAATATTTTTATTTATTCTTACTTTGCGAAAACAAATCTAACACTAAACACCTCCTTTTGTTTAACAATAACAACTAATAAAACATCTAGGAGTTTACCTCGATGCTACAATTGCACAACTAGACATACTGTATTACTATAGTTTACATGCGCTTTCGTCATACATTTAGTTCGATCATGCCAAAGGATGTTTGGTGCGCAGTCAATGAATGAAACGGTATAGAAGCTTCGATCGCTGCCCCTTTGATGTCACAATTGTATTTATATACGCACATGATCTATTTATTTTTAGCTTCCTGGAGCTTTTAAACCAAGCTCATTCCTGTTATCCTTTTGATTTCATATTTATATGCCCACTGTTTATTTAGCTTCCTGGAGATATCAAGCAGAGCTTATAAAAGAAGGATATAAATCGTGCAACGTGGTGGAAGTTTGTGCTTTGAAAAGTGGTGTAATTCGGGATAGTAGATTCGACCTATACCACACAGTGCAAAAGCTAAACAGCGTCGAACATGAATCTGACCAATAAGGTAAACTTATTAATTTTCGCATTGATGTCGACGGGTATAATTAAACAAGGATTGTCCTGCATCACAGACCCTAGTGGAGGTAAGTTGTACATTTGCAATTGTTGCATATTTTGGGGTAATTGTAAAAATGTACTCTGTGCTCGGTCGGATGCCTGAGGCGCGGATTAGCGACTGCCAGTCAAATTTTGTTTCATAGTTTTAGAGTTTTTATTATAAAACATGTATACTGTCTGATATTATATCAGATCGATTTCTTGTGCAGAAATAATACTAAAATGTAAAATTAAAAATTATGTGTGTTCGCCACGGCTGGTAGCTTTATGGCACGATAAATTTCATACACGAATTATAGTTATAAATTATTTTGTCGATAAAATTCTTTGACAATAAAATTCGTTGTATCTGGTCTCGGATATAATTATTTGCGTTCGCGCCATAAATCATTATAGCTAGCAAGCCCGGCCAAACCTACCAAATCACCAGTTCGATTATTTCTCGAAGTAAAATCGGGCAGTAGACAAGCTTTATGACATCTATTGTGTGGTTAATCGCATTTGTAATGCAGTACCAACTTATGTTTTCTCTTTATCATTCAGATGGGAAAATGGCCTTCTCCTACGAGGTTGCTACTATCGAATACACGTACGTCGGGTCTTCCAAGAATCTATCCTGCGAGGCTGTGAACTTCTGTAACATCACGTGGTACAAAGACGGTGTTCCATTGGTGCAATCTGGCAACACCGGGCCACGCGCGACGCCCAAGAACCAACGACTGTTCTTTAAAAGTGCTGACGTCACAGACGAGGGCGTGTACACGTGTATCGTAACGAACGGATTGGGGAACATTGCCAGATCCATACAGTTGAAAATAGGTAAGGCGATGGTTCGTTCTCGTCTTTGTCAATCAAATATCGGGATCGATCCAGGTCCGTAATAAAGTGGTGACGCCATCTTGATAACCCTGCCTACGCCGACTTGAATGTGGTCTAGCTATCTTGGAAATTCACAAAATGACTAGATCGCAGACTTATACTAGTTGTTTTAGGCATAATCATTGTCGATGATATTGCGTCAAAGTTTCATTACAGCTACCAGAGCTAGTATAATAGGAACTCGTCACGCAAAAATATATATACGGTAAAGTGTTTACAATAAAGGCAACCCCGTCTTCTTGTTGACTCCCTGGAAGGTTCCCCATCGTATAATGGACCGCCGATCTTAGAGGAGTCTCGCGAGGGGCTTCCGCCGTGCGCCAACCAGACCGCCGAGATGGGCAGCACCGTCCGTTTCTACTGCGAGTTCTACGTCGGCGACGCCGACTACCTCGGCGGCTCGACGTGGTTCAAGGTCGGTGAAGATGAAGACACGCCTGTGTTTTGGACGAGCGGTATCGATTACATGGTGAAGGATACGATATGGTACGTAGTTGCTAGTATATTATAAGCGCGTACCGGTACTAGATTAGCATGTTGACTCGTATTGAGCGGACGTGCTTTTTCTGCAAGTTTACCAAGATCAGTCAATAATCTTCTATACAGTTTAGGTCTCTATTTCAAGTTGTATTTCGATCAATTGCGAATCTAAACTTGGGCAGCGGGAGTTAAGCTAGAGGCGATATTAGCCTAGCAAAGTATCCGGCCTTGCGTGATGAGGACTAGGCCTTTTAAAGTTTGCAAAACCGCCATCACCATAACTACTACAGTAGATTACAAAGATATGCACACAATATTACATCTTATTTAGCAAGGGTCTAGTATAACTCCTCCCACACCATGCAGTTGTCTCAATATTTTGTGTGATTTTTATTCCTCAATTACAGCCAAAATAAGAGCGCAATATGCACCACTTTGGAGCTGAAGAACATCACGGACAAAGCTCTCGGATATTGGAAGATACAAGTAGATAACGGCTATTCCACGGAGGTCAGGCTCCACCTGACGGGAATACAGAAAGGTGTGTAGTCATACGCCGGAAGTTGCGCCAGAGAAAATGTCACGCGCGCGCCGTGCGGTCATCGGGTCGAAAACAAAAACACACCGGCATAGTAATTGCTCTTCGACACGAGCCCCTTTCGCGACGCTCGCGGGGCCTTTTGTATTATTTTTGTATTTTGTACTACTCCTATGTTTCACTCCTACATGTATAAACCTACGATTGCCTTGCCAATTACTTAGCGTGAGAACTAACGTAAGGTCTGAATGTAGAAGGGAGCTACATTATGTTCACTGTATACATGTACATGTACTTGTGTTATCTAGCTGTGCTTTATAGGTTATACAAAACGGAGAATAAAAGAGTATTAAATAAATTAAAGAAAATATTAATAAAACGCCATTGATAGGCCTAGTAGCTTTCCGCAAAAGAAAACGCCAGTGGTTTGGAAATGTTATATGGAAAGACAGCGGCCTGGCAAAATCAACAATGCAGGGCACTATATGAATAGATGAAGAAGGGAAGGTCGGCTATGAAAAGATGGATGAGCGGGGATGACGGCCCGGGATGACGGTGGTACCAGGGGATGGGGAATGTAGAGGATCGGCAGGGATGGAGGGGGATGGTTGGTGTGGCTTCAGAGGTGCCCCACCACTGACTACGGTTACGGGATGATGACGATGATGAAGATGACGATGATCATGATGATTACTAAACATGATGACATAAAACAGTGTAGTTGAAGTGTGGCTCGTAACACAATATGAATACTGCACGGATGTGTAGCTCAATTCGGTACCACGAACGGCATATACTGATACTGATACTGATACTGTTTCCTAATGTTATATAGGCCTACCATGTTAAATATAAATTACAATGAAAAGAAACAAATAAACAGATTTGTATTAAGATTTTTGTCGATAGTGGAAATATTGCAATTTAAGGCAGATTATCAGGAAACGGCGGTGCAGCTTACTCTGAAAGAAATACTCTAGTTTTCAAACACTCATCGGTTTATTTTACGTTTGTTTTTTTGCCCATTTCCGGACGATTTTTGACATAAGGCTTGTTTACAGTCGGTGGCGCGATGACCGCACGGTCGTAAAAGTAACGCGGTTTCTAGTTATTGCCGAAGCGTCAGCGGCTACTCGCCAGTTGGCGCTGGCCATGTCGCTGTAATAGAGTTAAATCATTATGAACTTTGACTATATTGTCGCTGAATTCATTGTTTTTCATTTGGGACCTATAGAATTGTTCGTATGGGCTAGAGCGATAAAGACATGGTAATTTGGGCTGATGCGCCATAGCCTACGCAGGCGTTACTTTCTATGACTGTGTGAATACAAATCAACTTCCCCTTTCTCATCTCCACCGCGCGTGGCGCGGTTTAGTGGCTTGCGTATTATCCGCGGAGCACTACACACAAAGTATAACGGGCCTTCTTATCTTATACAGGGAATATCCCAATTTACTTCGACGAAGATGATTATATCATCCTGATGGTTGTGCTAATTTCTCGCAAACTGCAAGGGAAAACATAACGTCCTGATGCCATTGTGAACCCAAGTTGGGGCAAGACCCCTTGGCGTTGATTGTGATGTAATGGCATGAATTATTGTGCATAACATATTTTGGGAACAATATGGCCAGTTATCTTTGGGAAATATTGCTAATTTCAGCTAGTTTCGTTAAAAAGGGAAATACTTTCTGTGTTCGGATTATATTCCATTGTTATGTTGCAACGTATAGTGTGTATGCTCGTTGCTATAAATATGATAGCTGGAAAGCGTGACTCATCTGCAGTAGGAGTTTCGAAACCGGTAACTTAAACACAATAATCGCATCTCTGTACCTTTTCAAATCCCGTGAAAATACTTGACAGCTAACGAAGCAAACATTATAACGTGACTAAATCCTGTGCTTGTACAGAAACCAGGTTTCATAACCAACACCCAAGCAGTTTATGTGCACCGTATACAGCCACAGGCGGCCCCGGACGCTAGGCCTATACTTCCCGGGGCCGTCCCGCCTTACCAAAACCATTCCCTCCGCCCACCTTGGGAGTAATATAATATATTATTTAGATAAATGTCACAAGAATGAAATGTAGCTCTCGGCCCCGCCTTCACCACTTAGACGTCCCAACACGCCAACCTGTTTTGCGTTGCCTCACATCATACATGGGCCACTGATTCCTTGTTTTTATACAAGGGATTTCCTCCCCCTCAAGAAACCCCGAGCTACTTCTGCAGCCCGGCGACTATGCAGACCTAGTTCTTGTCGAGGGGCATGGAACCGGATATTGCCGCGCAGCCATCTTCTCTAGAAAGGTACTCCTAAATGTGATCAGCCCTGTAAAAATGAGTCACATGTCGGTAAAATCCTAATTTTTAGTTATTAAAATTACATGGTTACAAAAGGGCGAAATATCAGCTTCATTTTTTATGTAATGTTAGACGCAGAGCATATTTTCGGTTAAAAAGTTATCTTTTAAAATGCAATATACTATAGGTGTTGCGTAAATCCTTCGACAAAATAAAGGTTTACCGACATGTGACTCATTTTTACAGAGCTGGACACAGATATTACCTACACCACCGCCAACCACTATTCGTTTTTTTAATATATTTTGTGTACCAATTAGAAGCCGGCTCTGGGGATGAGACGGATGAAAACGACACAGTGGCGACTACCCCCGTTATCAGAGAGGGGAAGAGATTGGCTATCGCTTTGATAGGTGCTCTATCAGTTCTGGTGGGAATTATCACAGTATTGGCCATAGCGCTGAGGAAAAAGGCAGCTCCGAGTAAGTCTACCCATGCGCAGAACGTATGACGACCGGATGACGACGCTGCTAGTATTATTGTGAAGCAGAGTTATTCAAACTCACTTGGGCTCGATTGTAAAAAAAACCAAAATGTAGATGGGCCGGACATCATATTCATCAGACATTAAACAATTTAGCTTTCAAACAGACACGAACGAACGTGCACGAGGAAGAAGGTAGATGGATCAGTCGTTAGCTAATTCTATTATCAGAAATATATATTTTGTAATGGCCTATTTGATTGAATCACTCGGAGGATGCTTCTGAGCCAATCGGCTTGTAGACATGATTCATCGTTAAAATGTGGCCGGTGTCGAGTTAACCCTTTCACATCCTAGGGCCCACACCGCGGGCTTTATCGGGTACATTTCCCTGACTGGGCACACGTACAACACGTACATGTCCAGTAATGAAAGGGTTAAGGCCACTTTCTCATGTTGCTTTCTGTAATAAACATGCGCCGCACAAAAATGCAATTACTGGCTGGTCACGACTTGGCCGATCGAACCATACTCGCAGAAGAACCCTGAGGGCGCATGGCGTGGCGAGGACTGTCGGACAAAGCCACAAGTAATCACCGTTTGATTATTTCTAACGCAGAATATAGTCGGCATCGTTCGGCTGTATTAGTCAGACTAATCTACGGGGTGTTATAACACTAACATTACAAAACTCACTTCAACACACTTTTCGTTTCTCGGAGTGAATCATTGTAGTGCTTATACTGAACAACTCGGGACCTTTCCAAATTTGCAGCGCCCAATGAGAAATAATCAATGTCGTTTGACGTACTTTCAACCAATCAAATGATAAGATGTGCCGAAGTGAGATGTGTGCGTACAATCGTATACACAAGGGCGATAATGGTTATTTTTAATTATTGCAGTATAATGTAGGAAACATCTATAAAGGCTAAAACAGTGTACAGTGTATAATAAAAGGATGGATGATGACATATGTACGACAGACAGAGAAAATCTCTACAGCTCATGGTAATGTTTGGAAGGCACCGATCCGTCATCTTGCTACTCCCAAAACATTCGTATCCGGCCGGGATCGATCCGGCCTAACCGCGGCATTTGTTTCCCAGTTAAAGTGCGAGAAGATGGCGGAACGGTGGCTTCAACTGACTACATGGGCTTCAATATTACGAGACGTGCTATCCATTTCTGTAGAGATTATTATTAGAAAGCAGTTTATAGATACACACGGCCGCAGATGTAGGTGATCTGATATCATTGGAACGAGCTTTAAATTAGGTATAAATACACGTACTAAAAATTAATTTTGTCATTTTATACTGGACGGCATTTTGGACGCCATGTTTTGTTAACCCTTTCATGTGTTGTTAACCCTTTCATGTGTTGTACGTGTGGCCAGTCAGGGAATTGTACCCGATATGGCCTGCCCTGTGGGCTCTGCGGTGTGAAGTCCAACAAGGCAACAACAGAATCTTGCCTACCACAGGTCACAAAGGCAGAAGGGTATTTATGACATCATTTGCAAATCAAAGAATTTAGTCACGTGACTGAGCTGGGAATAGATTTTGCTCTAGCTTTGTATTCGTTTTATTTCTCATAAATTAAACTATATTACGACAATTAAGGAACACTGGAATATATTTCAAATATGATATTTATTTTAATAAATTGTGTCTCCCTTGAAAAAGGGCCGGTACTAGTAACAGGATGATATGTTAATGATTAGAAGGTGTAATGTGCACGTAATGCTGAACAAATAAAGTCAACAGTTCCCGTGTGGCCAGAGATATATCAATATCATACATAATGTACTTCCTTTTCCTTGTTGCATATATAGAACGACAAATGAACTATTTGAAGTCTTTGCAGAGTGGCAAGCGCATACAAGGAAATAATGTGCACCAGTTCACGGCATGAGAGTTCATCCTGTTAGTGCAGGTCTAAAAATACTGCAAAAAGGATTAATTTACACGTAGTGGTATACAAATTTACAAACCAGTAATTATCATAGAAAATGAATATATAAAAAATAGATTATAATGTTCAATATAATAAAAACAAGACAATCTAAAAACAGCATGGATTCCCTGTGGAATCATAGAAAATTGATATAAAAAAAAATAGATTATAATGTTCAATATATAAAAAATAGATTATAATGTTCCATATAATAAAAACAGCATGGCCTCCCTGTCGAATCTTTAAGATAGCGGGGGGGGCAGAGGGGGGAGCA
>JAVCKS010019189.1:0-14263 GCA_032273685.1 Pteraster tesselatus | reverse complement strand
TTACATTATTTATTAAATTAGTAAAGTAATAAAGCAGTTAACACACAAAAACACAATCACAGTTGCTCTCCAGTTCATTTACAGTAACTAAAATTATTACTACCCTCAGATAAAATGGACTCGTCTCAATGATCCGCTCTACGACAACCGTACGCGTTCATACTTGAATACATGAATACGTACAGCATTCGGCTTTTTCAATAGTGTGATTTATTGGCAGATTGTTTAAGGCATGCTAAAGGGGATGCAAGACGCTAAAAAAATATCTTTTTTGAAATTTCAAACGGAAAAGGAAACTGATTTATTGCAAGAACCACTTTTTTTTCAGTAAAACTTTCAGTACAAAACAGTAAGTTTGCATTTTTTGTTTGCATTTCTAATTATCTCTTGAAAGTAACTCTGTTTATGATGGCAGCTTTGGTTTTTAGGGAATGTTTGAACTGTAGCTGCTGGTAAATTAATAAATTGTGTGACAATCACAATTGCTCACTATTTCCATGTCTCTGGGATTGACACTTGCTTCATGACAGAAGTTAGACAAAATTTGTTTTTCATACCTTCATTTTAAAACCTTTGTTGTCATTTTGCAGAAGTGGCCAACATCAGGATGTTTGTACTTGACGAAGCTGATGAGATGTTGTCCAGAGGCTTTAAGGACCAGATCTACGGCGTCTTCTCCCAGCTCAACAACCGAGACATCCAGGTTAGCCAAGATTGTTTATTAAGTGTTGTGGTCAAGAAACTTTGCAATAACTTTAAACGAGGCTATAGTCCAACTTCGATGGAAGATCCCCTTAACATGGTGCAACAGTGGCCAACTCGATGTCTGTAGTGTTCATAATTTGATGAATAGATGAAAAAAGAGCAAGAATTTTCTGCAGATTATACAAATTTGCCTTGAGTCTATGCATCAACAATTCTTTACAAGTTATCACAATACCTTGTAATTTCAGGTGGTTCTCCTGTCCGCCACCATGCCTGATGATGTACTTGACGTGACCACCAAGTTCATGCTGTCACCCGTGACTATTCTCGTCAAGAAGGAAGAGCTGTCCCTGGAAGGTATCAAGCAGTTCTACATCCAAGTGGAGAGAGAGGTACTAATGTGCATTTATCTAGCACTTTTCATGACTCGTCTCAGTCTCGAAGCGCTGCAATTTTGGTTCTCATGAATTTTTTCTTTCAAACAGAAAAATGGCTACATACATTTTACTACAGATGAGTTTTTATAGCTTATACATGTATGTACCTAATTACAAAACCAGTTTTTCTGTTACAGTGGAAAAGAGGCATTTTTATTACGGCGCGAAATCAGATTCCTGAAACTGAGGCATAGCAACAGTGTAACATCTTATGAAATTGTGCAGGCTGTGCATGGCTGCAGATTCTCAGAATTAGATTTTTGTGAAGAATGTATTTTTCCCACTTTAGTAAAAATACAAACAAATTGGTTTTCTTTTATAAGGTATCAACGTCTCAAGTCCAAATTTGCATTGCCATTCTTCCTCGTTCTATTTATATTGTACTCGATACTTGGTTTTATGTCATGTAGTGGTATAGGTATTAGTACGGCGATATCATCGAGGTGCCAGGATGTAAACATTTACCAAATTAAATAATGAGACTTTTTCGGTGCCAACTGTCCCTTCAATACAAATTTAGTATCCTATACAAGCTTTTAGGTAGGATTAGTGAAACAGGGTGTGCATGTACAATTTTGTAATGTAGAAAATTGTGATCCATTGCCGTGGCGTAGCACAAGATTTTATAACCAATGGTCCATTACCTTGCACCAAGTGACATGTACATGCTATGAACATGTACAGTACAATAACGTATCAATGATAATGATTGACAAAGTATTTAAAGCAAGAAAATTGGCAGAGCCAAACACGGCTGCCTGCCTAAAAGCTTGATCTTATAAGGAGTACCTCGAATGTGTTTACAACCAACGATGGTATCCAGCGGCTTAACACCGCTTGGCTCTGCCAGTGTGGCCCACGGGAGCTGAACTGTTAACGGTTCTGATGCATATTCCCTTTCCACGGCGTTGGAGATCAATTTTTGTCCCCAGTGTTCTGCGAACATTAGTGTGGACAGGATTCTTGCATATTCCGATGTCCTCTCAGAGTCGCTATGCGGCAGTGACAGAGGGGGTAAACCATGCAAGGAACACTTGACAAGGCTTAAAAGTAGCGGTTTAATAAGATTAAGATTATTTTCATCAGGTATGTTGAAAATATACGAAAGTGTTCACCTACAGTACAGCCCCATGTAAAAGATGCACTCGTGTGTAGGACGCACCCCTAGTTTGGGGTTATTAAATTAAAAAAAATTTAATTGTACGCCCAGCAAAAATAGAACAACCAATCAAAATATTGTTTACGCTGCCTTGCAATGTGTGCTTTACTGCGTCAATAGCTGAAACCCCCTCGGTTAAAAAGGTGAAACCCCCTCCATTAAAAACCAACGTTTTCTTCATAGACCGGGGTATGTCAATCAAGCTTCCCCTTTGTTAAACAGATTATTGAAGGAATACTAGGGTCTAAGACATGCAACGCTGGCTAGACAATTTGGTAGAAATTATCATTTGATGATCGTTGGTGTCAGTTAGTACAAATATTAACTTATTTAGATATTTTACTGTGAATGTGTTTTTTTATCGACATGTATAAGACACACCCTAACTTTTAAAATTGTCTGTGGCAAAAGGTGCATCTTATACATGGGCCTTGCACTAACTTTTTTTCTGAATAGCCCTCCTGCGAAAGTATTTGATTTCCATGGAAAACGACAGGATAACATGCTGCAGCACTTAAATTTGTCATTAGCCCTTCGGACTACCTAAGAGGTATGACTAGCCCGCAGCACTTTTGACTAGTGTTTGTTTGCACGTCGGGCTAGTCACTAAATCAAGGCCTGGTCGGCATGGTAGTCATAATGGATGGAAAAGCCAGATTCTCCTGCAGTTCACAAAAATGTACTTTCGGACAATGGCTCAGGTCAAACACGCTACCCTACTTTTAAACCCCGAACACAAATTTGTGTATCTAGTCACTGTTGTCTTTGTGGGAAAAATGTGCTGCTGTACATAGTCCTCTTCCCATTATTATTCATGTTGATATTTTAAAATGGAGCCTCAGAACCTTAACCCTGCCAAAGCCCTCGCTCAAGCTCTCAGCTAGCTCGCATTGCTCGCTAATTATCTATTTCCACTTTTGTTTTAACCCATATGCATCCCTGATTCAATTCCATAACTTTTTATTTCAGGCTCTGTTGTGGAATTTTGTGTTGTACCATCTTTGGTTACAGGTCTGCATTAATGCTTTGTTGGGTTTTTCATCCCCTGTGTGAAGGAATGGAAGTTTGATACACTGTGTGATCTTTATGAGACATTGACCATCACACAAGCTGTTATATTCTGCAATACTAGAAGAAAGGTGGACTATCTTCAGCAGAAGATGAGGGACAAGGACTTCACCGTATCTAGCATGGTGGGTTTGGGTTTGTCTTTTTATATCATTTATGTTCCACATGATAATGTCTTAGGTAAAAAAAAAATTTTTTAGGGCAGGGAGATTGGGATTTAAAACTTAGCTGTGAATTATTTCAAATTTTGCATTCTTGAACTTAACATACATGTATGGTTCTAAGTTTACAACTTTGACCTCAAAGCGAGGCTTTTGATTTATATTTCAACATGGTAAACCAAACAGTTGATAACCATAGGAGAATAGATACCGTCTTTTTTTATTGCTGTGTAAATTTATTTTGTTAACTGATTTGTTACATTAAACCGGTACATTGCCGCTGAATTTCCATCACTGATTTTGCCCCTTAAAATTTCATGCACAAAATAATTATTCATAATGAATGAGCAAAATGTATCTCTTTTGGGTTCCTTTATAAATTAACCACAGTTGCAGATCATACTGCCAAACTTGTGGTAGAGCTCAATTTGTGGCAGTAGTATGGACATACCTCTCAGTCACAGTGGTCATGACAGTTCCCCGAAAGTTTTTCCTTATAATATACATAAAAGTATTCATACAATTTGGTGCTGAGTCCAACTGAATAATTAAATATTTAAATATTCGACCATGCTGTTTCTGAAGCGGAAAGTCAGTGGCCTGTATTCATATTCACAAGTTTAGATTTTTCTCTGTTGCCTCTATTCTATATTCGATTAGTGCAATCCTGTCATATATATATATCCAGCTCACTAGGGGAAATAATTGGTCCACGGTGCAATGTATAACAAGTATTTAAATGTTGGCGCCTTGAACAATGATGGTATCCAGCGACTTAACACCGCTTGGCTCTGCCAGTGTGGCCCACGGGAGCTGAACTGTTAACAGTTCTGATGCATATTCCTTTTCCACAACGTTGAAGATCAATTTCTGCCTCTGGTGTTCTTTGGACCACCAGAGTGGACAGGATTCTTGCATATTCCAGCTTCTTCTCAGAGTCGCTATGCGGCAGTGACTGAGGGGTACCGTAAACCATGCAAGAAACATTCATCTCCCAAATATCTTTCCTTGTCCCACAATTTTGTGATTTTACTGGTTCACCCGCTCATCAGATCACTGGTACAATGTTTTCGCCATACAGATTTTACCATAGCATGACAAGGAACCGGTCAATACGGGCGTGCGTAGCAATTGTAGCAATATGGCGGCCGTGATTGTAAGACAACTAACTTTGTGTTATTTAATCTTGCGAAGATTACCATAAACTTTCAAGCATGCTACTTTCAAGCATGCTGATTAGTTACCGCGTCTGGTGAAACCGATTCCACTGTGTGCAGTGGAATCAACCATGTTTTATATAGTCTAGTGAACCGGTGACATCGGTCCGATTGTGCAACTTGGACCTCCCCGGCGCATCAATCCGGTGATCCGATGGCCCAGTTAACTTGTGAAATCTCAAAGGTGTGAAGCGGGCTTAAAGTTTACTTAAGGTCGGAATTAGGTATTTTAAACAAATATCCAAATTGTTTGGGGGCTTAAGCACCATTTTAATATGTATACATGTACTTCTAGAGATACAACTTTAAATTAGATCGTTACATTTTATACGTAAAGGGGATTCAAAAGCCGTACAGTCAGCTTTTATAACGTTATAGCGAAATTGGATAAGAGGAAATTCCGGTTTTAAAAAACACAATCTTTGGTCCCGGCAAAATTGTGCACATTTCTATTCCTGACATCACGAAAGGTTTTGGCAACCCTCTTGCGTAAAAAAACATTGTTAGCAACCCATTTATAACAAACGAAAAACCTGGCCCATGGCTTTTTTGTTCATAACCAATTTGAATGCCGCACTAGTTATCAATAGATGTTTATTAAGCAAGTTGTTGCATGTTGCTGCGCTGGTGCCCGCCTGCTGGATCGTTTAGATGAATTATGCATGCCACAAAGATTTATAGGTAAATAGACAGGCAAGCTCCAAATGAGCTCACCTTGCTCACATGATGCAAAATTTGTCAAACGAGAATGTCCAATCACGGTATAAAATCATGACATCACTGCTCCTTAGGCGCTGACTTATGAGGGTGCTTTACTCTTTATTTGTTGTAAATATTTGAAAAACTATATAAAATCAACCGTTGTAGACACGTACTTGGTCTTTATGGAAATAGATAGAATCAATTTTTTTTGTTGATCTTGTGCATACAAAGTCACGTGACCTTTCCTTCCGGTGTCTTATAATTTGAATTTGGTAAGATAAAATGTTCGAGCGCCCTCTAGCGACAGGTTAAAACATGTTCAAAATAAATTTTCAGCTGTGTGTGGCGAAGTTTGCAGTAATCCCTTTTTAATCCTTAA
Organism: Pteraster tesselatus; assembly: GCA_032273685.1. NCBI lineage: Eukaryota > Metazoa > Echinodermata > Asteroidea > Velatida > Pterasteridae > Pteraster > Pteraster tesselatus. The sequence goes on along the minus strand of JAVCKS010019189.1, from coordinate 8,435 downwards.
ACTATCCTGAAAAATCAACCAAGAGAAATTACAAAACCTCAAATTACTTGTTTCGGAAGAAAAACTTCATATTTCAGGAACTGCAGAACAAAAGTTTAACAATTCATTATGACATACACTTCCATCTTTTCTCTAATTTCATCTAACTGAAAGAGCTTGACACTGTATTTTTTACAACAAATTCTAGTTTTAGGTTGGAAATGTCAATTTTCAGAATTGTATGACTTTATTATATCCATCTATCATTGAAAATATTTTAATCCGATGGGCAAAATTGCTTTTTTTCACATTTTTGGAGCAGTGTTGGTGAAAAAAGCGAAACATGAATTTAAACAATCTCTGAAATCACCACAGATACCCAAAAATTATATCATTGGGAAGTATTAGAGAATTCAAAAATACTTAAATAAATTTGCAACTTTGTCCGAGTTGCCTGGGGGTCCAATAAGTGGTTAGGGTAGCTGAAAAGCATGATGCTTTGAACTTAACCCTTTCTCTAACAAACTGTTAATTCTGACTAACATTATTTTATTACAACTTATATGGCGTTCACCATCATCACCCAGTACCATCATTAACACAAAGTACTTTATTGTATTTGCTTCATTGAAGAGATTAACTTTTTTTTGTCTGGTTAGCACGGAGACATGGAACAGAAAACTCGTGACATTATCATGAAGGAGTTTCGTACTGGTTCGAGCCGTGTTCTAATCACCACTGACCTGCTGGCCCGAGGGATTGATGTGCAGCAGGTGTCGCTGGTCATCAACTATGACTTGCCATCGAACAGGGAAAACTACATTCACAGGTGAGGTATAGCAAAGGTCTCGCCGTACCCCGAGAGTCGACGCGTGTTGTGACCGGAGCCTGTGAGCTAGCATCAGTGCTGGTGGCAGGCACGGTCGAGGGGTGTCCATGGGCAGACTTTATCATCATGTTATGGAACATTTACCGATGTCGTGATGTAATAATTAAGTTGTATTATAAACCATTATTCTAAACTATTTATTCTGCTTGAAATTCGGAGGTTATCGAAAAACATTTGAAAAGTGCCCTGACGATAGGCCTAATTAAATATCAAATGTTGTCCATGGGGTCGAGTCGACTTTCTGAAGCAAGGTTGAAACTTTGAAAAGATTTCTCCTTTTCCGATGGCTTCTTGGTTGCCGTCTTGCTCAAAGAGAATATGCTAGGTATGGCATCATGCTTCAAAGTAGCTTTTGCTGTCATGCGAAATGACTCGTGCATGCTCGTTTCTAAGCAATGTGGCTCGAAGTGACCACTGCACAAACTACTGTTTGGACGAGCCTGTCTATTTCGCCCTCGTCAGCCTGGTTTTAGCGGTCCAAATCCTACGATATTTTGGGTGCAATGGAAAAAATGGACCCTAACACCATCTCTAAGAGTATTTCTGCACCCAGCAGCAACACACCTGTTCGGCATATTTCCAAAGAAATATCATTCAAGGCCCAAATTTTTAGGATAAAGCTGCAAAATACTGCGATTGTGTATACTGTCGCACACACGTGTAAAGCCTGACTTGCTATGTTGGCGTAAAACGCGTCATGCCAAATTCCGATTTTCGAGGAGCGGGGCTAAATCCCCAAAACACTTTTATTATTTGCTGGACATATTTATACCATTACTAGTCAAATATCGTTTAACAAACAAAAACGTATTTCATGGACCCTTCAACTTAAGCACTTTTTAGTCATAAGTTAATGTTTGATGTCTGACAGCACCAGGCCACGGTGGCCATTGCCCTTTTATTGGCGATGGTACCCTAGCAGGAAATGTTACATGTAATGAATTACTGGTAAGCTTACAGGTGCTTGGTGGAGGTTGCTTGGTGCTCAAAGCTAATTGTGTGCGGAGCTCCGGTAAATTTTAAACCCTCTAGAATAAAAAAAAATTGTCAAAACAAATGACATTTACTCTGGTGATTTAGGAGATGCACCGAAATAACGCTAGGTGCGAGGAAAATCAGTTTTTAGGAGCGCACGATATGTTTATACTACAAAATTGCTTTTTAGCATGAATGTGTTTATTTATCGCCACATAAGACACACCCCAACTTTTAAAATGTTATCAGCGCCAACAAGGTGTCTTATGTGTCAGTACGGTATTCTGCTGATTATTGACTTTGTTTACAAGGATGTAAGTGTATATACATGTATTGTTTTTAGCGGTCGGTTGAACGGTTAACTGACTGAAATATACAGTTAAACAGATATTAACTGGCAAGTCCCAGCACTAATTAGAACTGAGAAAATAGATATCAATATCTAACTATCCAACTTTCGATATTACAGTAAAATTGCATTAAGTCAAACTCGGATAACTCAAATGAGGGTGCTAGTGTCTAGAGCCCTTTTCACACGACAGAAATGACTCTCATTGTTTGAGAAATTCTCTCAATGTTTGAGAAATATTACAAACCAAAGATCGTGTGAAAAGAAACCTATGTTTGAGATCTATGAGAATTTGTCTCAAACATTGAGAGATTCTGTCGGAGCTCAAGACCTACTACAAAATATTACACTAGCGTATTATTTCTCACACATACGTTGTGTAAAATGATCTTTTGTTAAAATCCGACATAGCTTGAGATAACGCCGGTAATGCGCATGCGTGGAGACCCTTTGTTCATGACCTTTCCAAAACAACCGGCCAATCCACGCACACACTTACGTACACACACAATTATACGCGCGCGCGCCTTCTTCTGTTTTCCCGAAATTTCCGATCCGCTGAAATCGGCCATTTTACATGTAAAACTTCACGCACGCGCGCATTTTGCTGGTACTAGCATTGATTTTGCGGATATATCGTATAGACTACTGACAACCAGCGACATTAGAAATTCGCCTCTCTCATAGGAACGTCGGTTTTTTTTGTCATGTCATGTGAAAGCCTTGTACATGATGTCGGAGAGGGCGCTGAAAAAAAACTCTCATAACAATGAGAGTTTATTTCTGTCGTGTGAGAAGGGCTTAGTACAAAATTCATTCATTAGACTATAGTTATCACCAATAAGCACTGTCTTTGACAAATCTACCCCAAAAAATACCCCTAAAACATGGTATGGATTTACACGTACAGTACGAAATGACACAGGTATGACATGGAATTTGAGCGTTTTATTTGGAGAAGACACTTTTTTGGTAAGAACTTTAGGAAAACACTACTGTTCTCAACAAAAGGTTCTATAGCTGGACATAGCCGAATTACAATGGAAACGCAGCATCTTAATGCAGAAAATCGGAAACTCTGCATTACTCTAAATATCTCAAATTCTTTCCTATTCCCTTGAGATTCGACTTAACGAGAGTTTACTGTACGATTATTATGCCCACTTTTGAATATTGACGTCTGAGTCATCCTTTGAGCTGAACTTCCACACTAAGCACTGTTTGTGACTGAGCATTAGTGTCATCTACAGTCGTCACTGGAAGAAGAGTAACTGCCTTACCACAGTGCATCATGGGTGGGATGTGGGGATTACATTTGTTCCTCAATGTCTCAATATGCATTGTTACATTTATGTTGATAACAAGAAAGCTGATATTTTGGGCCGGAATTTCTCAATTGTTCGAATTGCAGGCACGCAACTTCTCCGCGGATTTCTGCGGGTTTTTTAAAATCCGACTGTTGAAAACCTGCATTTTTAGCTTGTTTCATCCTGCGCGGTGCCTGCGGAACCTTGCACCGATATTGCTACTTGGCCAACATAATAATAAAGAAAGAACATCATGTGTCTCCGTGTTTGGTGTACGTTTATACCATGATAAAATGGTGCAGGATACAGACTTCTTTCTGCGCGGCACTCTTACCGGCATAGAGATACATGTACATATGCAGTAAAACATGTCGCTATAGCATCCCCTATTAATGACCATGAGCCAATAGTCTGGCATTTTTCTTACATTATTGAATAAGGGTGTGGGATAAGGATACCATACACACTTGATAACACGATGGAAAAACGATGTAGATGTGTACACGTAGTACGTGTGCAACTTGGATGTACGTACACAACAATCAAAATATCAAAATGCCCGTGTTAAACTGACTTTAAAAAGGAGGAACATCGAATGAGAAAAGCAATCGCAGCATATCAAAATTGTTGATAAATGCATAAAAAATGCTTGGAAGTGGGACTGGTTGGGACGAGAAAAGTGTCATTAGTTTGGTATTATCTAAATCGGAGTAGTTTGTGTAAAACAGTGTACATGTACATGATAGCATCTTGTATTCCATGCCTCCAAAAAGCCAAGATACGTCGGTCCGCACGTGTGGTTTGAACAATCGTTTTAATAAACATTGTGGGTGGTTTGTTTGAACAGTGATTATTATATTAAAGCACCGTAAATTCGTTGTGTACAAATTTCAGCCACTGCGGTAAGCAAATAAGGGGTCACTGGTCACATTCTAAGTGGTTGTTGCATGAGCACAATTATGTACGTGATTTTTGTCGGGGGAAATTTATGGTGATCGTTGTCATCAGGTAGTCGCTAAGGCAAGTTTGACTACCTGTAAACATGAGATGCCAGTTTTGTAAATTGTTGGGCAAATTTCAGGCTAAATCATTTATAATAAGGCATCCCTTGCCTGATTTTTAGGTCCTGCACAAGGGCACCTCCGAATATAAACGTTCTTGTTGGCTGGGTGCCCTGTAAATTAGAAATGAAATTTTTGTTTTCCTCTTTCGTTAGGATTGGCCGTGGAGGACGATTCGGTCGTAAAGGTGTAGCCATCAACTTTATCACGGTAGATGATGTTCGGACATTGAAGGAGATCGAACAGTTTTACAACACAACAATTGGTGAGATGCCACTGAATGTCGCTGATCTTATATAGTTAATCTACAATGGCTGCCATGGTTGATATCCTAGAGACTCGGTGCTGGGAGGGCAAAGGTGAATTGCTAGATATCATTTATTACTGAAATAGAAATTATGTGTGGCTCGTTGAATTAATGTTATCTATATAGTACACCAAGATGGTGTCCTTTTCTTTTAACCCTCTCACTATCAATCTTCTCATAGGTCTACCATCTTGTTGTGTAGATAAAACAATTATTCAGAGCCAATCTGAATTTCTATTTCAGTAAACAAACCTAATTGGGAAAGCGATCCGTGAAAAAGTGGCTGTGTTCCCCTTTGCGATAACTTTGAAAGGGCAATTTATGATAATAATATTTTAAGTATTTAAGCCATTATTATAAGGAGCTTTATGTAGTCTATTGTATCTGTTTAAAAAGCCTCCTCCAGGTTGTTTAGTTGCTGTATATTAAATGTTTGTTTTGGGATTCTTTAGTGAGTTCACTGAAGCCTCGATTTCGTCGTCAATTTGTTGATGCCAAAGTACAATCTTTAAAAATGTACTGATTTCACCTTAAAAAATGTTTAATGATTTGGTAGGTTTGTCCTTGTTAGTTTCGAAACGCTATATTATCAGACTACACTGAAACTAAAATAGTACAAATAAAATCTAAGTACCTTTGTCAGAAGTAATAACTGATGCGAGGTTGTTACACCATGCATTCCTCAATAAAAATCCATCCACAGGCGATCACCGGTAAGAGTTTTCTTAAAATGGCTTATTGATAAGGAAATACTCTAACTATATGTGACCCGCTCTGTGAAAATGAGTCAAATGTCGCACATTGCTTTTACGTGTAATGGGCGGTTCAATGTGGAAGGGGTAATTTTCGGTGGATTTTTAGATTTTCATTTTTCATGTTTTTTTCCTTCTATAGGATCCATATTTTGGGAATCATCTTTTAGATTATTCGATTTTCAATAATTGTAGGGTTATTGAAAAGATTTAAGAAAATGCAATGGTACTTTAAAATGCCAATTTACCTGTAATGTGTTTATGAAAATAATCACAATTGGCAAATTTCAAATGAGAATGACTCGGCAACCCAATACACCCCAGAGCTCATACATATACCAAATTACTGCTGTTTGTGTGCTATTTCCAGCCATTTATAATACAAATTTTCTCATTGTCAACATCTGACTCATTTTCACAGGGCGGGTCACATATGTGGATAGATTTGTGTGTCATATCGAAGAGGTAACTAATTCCGATACCTGTTGAGCATACAAATTAGTAATTGGCCATTTAGTCAGCCTTGCAACATGGCACATGTCCTCTGCCGGTTTCAGTACCAGTTGGAGCACATTGGGCAAGCACGCACATTTAGCACGCTCGGTCTTACGATGCATGATCTATACCCACTGGAGCGCAGATGCAGATACAGAGATTTGCTTAGTTATGTGTTAGATTAACAGCCAATCTACCAAATTATAAATTCGTTTAAGATTATTTTTCAAGAGAAAATCGGTGTGAAATTACGTTACATTTTTAAACATGGCTGCATGATAAGCTTTCGGTATATTTAGCGGTTGTAATCAGTTACATGTACGTGTACATGTATTTGCTTTTTATTAAAAACAATTGCATGTACATGTATATTGTTGGCATCGAATGACCATTTATTAACCAATAGATTGCACAGTTTGAGAATGCCATACTTCATATTGCTGTTCTAGGAGTTTCAGAATACAACAAACATCCAAATTTGCTGAGGGCTTTTAAAAATGTTATTTTGGGTGAGTTTTGTATACAAATTGTTTAGCACAATTAAGTTACTTGGTATTAAACATAAGCTGCATTCCACATGTATTTGAAAATGGCAACTCATAAGATTTTGGGGTAAGGACTTCTTGATGTTAACTGTAGTGATAGTACAACTGGATATTAGATTATCTAACAATCTCCTTCAACGCTAATTGTACATTTCTGTATTAGAGAAATTCCAATTTGTCAAACGCCAGATTAAAAAAATGAATTTTGTTTTAGTTTTTGAAACACTAGTTAATCTCGAACAAATTGCTAGTGGTGATACTGCCTGAATGAAAGAAGGGCCCACTGCATGTATGTACAGGTATATTGGACAGTTTTGAGAACAATTTTCCCCCTTAGAGCTGTGCCCTACTTTCAATTGGGGAATCTTTTAAGTGCCAGAAGTTTTTATTTGTACCGAATGTAGCCCCTTAGTTTAACCCATTAACAATTGTTAGTCATAGTAGGCCCTATAATGTACCATTGTCAGTCAGTTAATTGCGTACTATGTCTAATTAATGTCTTGATTTATTAAACAATACATACATGTACAAAACAATTGATCATCATTCCTTGAACTGAAGTTGTTTTCTAGAAGTTTTGCATCAAATGGGTTAGCTTTGGATTACTGATTATAGGCAATGAAACTCTGTAGCCTAGACAATAATAGCCCTGAGTTTGGTTTTATTGATGCTCTTTGTTATGAAATTCTACTCTTGGCAGCATTGGCTAATACGTTGTACAGCTGTAATTGGATTTAAATCAAATTGTGTCCATTACTGATGGGGTAGTCTTGGTGCAATACCGTCTCGTTTTTAGCCGCGAGAGGGGGCTTACCACGACCTGCTGCAGTCGAGCCTTTAGTCAAGGCTCTATAATTATGGCTGGGAGATCGATCCTATACACACAACGTACGCAGATGTATTGCCATATAGAGCCTTGGCCGGTTTCCACTTCGGCGATTTTGATCGCGCACCCGCGCGACCACTTATCTGGGCATGCGCAGTTCATAGCCTCGCTGAACTGGCGAGCGCGCGACCGATTTAGGGAGTTCAATCTCATTGAACTTTTTTGGGACAAAGTGAGCGCGCGACTGTACGGAACGCGCGATCAAAATCGCCGAAGTGGAAACCGGCCTTTACTCACTTGAACGCGGTAATTTATTAATGAGCAGATCATGTACTGCATTAATAATCCATGAGATGAGATTACTAACCAATCAGATCGCAAGACACGCCTAGCAACGAACGGTAGTGTATTCCATCATGTATAAAGGGGTTTCTTTCTAGTAATGTCAATTTTAGCATCAAATAAGGGACAAACAAAATAAATACTATTGGTAGAATAATATTCTTGTAATGTAATACGTAAATTTGTGTTTACAATTTCTAAATTATCAAACTTTCCATATTTTGAAGAACAATTATATAATATTTGAGTTAGAATATGGAACTGCTGCACACTGCTTACTTGCTGTGATGACCTAGAGTATAAAATATTTTAAAATAAGAGCGGCCTGACGTTTCGATCCTAGCAGAATCTTTCCCAAAGGCTGAATGACACAACAAACAAATTCACAGGATATAAGCGGGCACAAGAGCACGGGTCAGTGGATTAGAAAGCAATTGGGGTTAAAGCAGGTTGGAAGGGGTTTTGAAACAAAGGAAAGAAACATTGAATAGAGAGCAACAAGCTAGACAAAGGAGGGGCTGTATACATGTAGTAGGTGGCAGAAGAGGGAGGTAAGACATAAAAGAACCTGTATGGAAATGTGAAATAAAGAAATGTGTGGTTAATCA
>JAVCKS010019167.1:0-14266 GCA_032273685.1 Pteraster tesselatus | reverse complement strand
TTATTGTACACGGACTTACACGAATTTCCTGAATGTAATTTCACGTTTTTCTGAAAAACCTGACGACTAATGAGGCTCAAACTTCTACAGGTAAATTGTATTATATACATCTTTATTTACAGTGAGTAAGGATTCATTCTATGACCAAAAACCAGAAGTACAGACACCCTTTAAACAATAATTGATATAAACAATTTGAAAAAAGGGAAAACGAGAATAATCTGATATTTTTTTATTAATAATTAAAGTTAATGTAGTTAAATTTATTTTTCTATTAATAATAATAATATTTTTATTTTTATTATAGCAATATAGCAATATTATTTTCAAGTGCGTCAAAATTAACATAATTATTATCACAAGACCTCCACTGTAATTTTTACAATTTATTTATTCCCCGATGATCTTAGAAGATAATACTTTATCATTTTCAGGTACGACAGCGAGAGCCCAAGACATTGTAATTGGCTCCACGACATTCCCTTTGACCCAATCCGTGTTACAATGCATGGACATATTAAGCCTTACCAAGAGGAATAGTGCCAATCCAGGTGGGGACATGAACAAATGTCTCCTAAACTTAGATTCCACAATAAGGGGTGAGTTTTCTACGAACATAATAACATCATTGTAATATAAATTACTACAATCAAGACCAATAATTTATATGTAATAATCAGCGACCGATATAACTTAGACGCAATACAATATGCCTACTTATGGTCAAGAGGGCACGAAGTGCAAAACACGTACAACGATCGAAACACTGAAGGGACACACGGTCACCGTGTGACAATTTCTTTACAATACATTTTTGTAATACATAATGTCATTAAAAAAATATTTGTGTTAAGATTTATTTATGCATTTTAGTTGATAAGAAGTAATTAAAAGAACATAGCCGCAATGTTTCCGTAAACACAAACACCTTTTTTAACATATATATCTTTGGAAAGCGCATGCCATATTAAACAGAATATGACCGTGTTTCTGCATACCGCTCGCGGTGCATGAAATTAACCAGACAAGGCAATATTTTACAAGTCAAATTTTGAATATTCACCAAGCTGACTCTTATAATTTATTTAATTCATTTTTAAAGCTAGCACGTTCACGACTCGACAGATTATGATTTAGCGCTGTTGTCAATACCCGAACATCTATTACAATAAAGAGCAATTATATAGCTGTGATATATATTTTAACTAGGCCTACATTCATTTAAGATTTTAAGACTGTGATGGGTTGTTCGTGTTTCAGGGTTGCACTTTTGCTATAATTTTTTCACGCCTTTTCTCGCTTTCGATATTCAATTTGTTTATTATTTCTAGTCATATATAAACGTAATATTTCGTGAAATTTAATGAAGATAATAATCATGTTTACGTCCTTGCAGGCTACCGGCATCTCTACCCTTGCAAATTCCTATCAACAATCCGGATTAGTTTTGTAGCTAAAGGTTAAAACAGTAATTGTACATGCATGTGATTTTTTTAGGGTTTAGGTTATGCGCAACTACTATGCGCAACAACGGCGGTATACAGCGGTAATTTTTATTTGTTTTAAATGTGTTTTTACTTGTGTTTATAGCACTATCGAAGGATTTCTTTGCGTCTGACTGGACTATAGGTATACACTGTATTGGATTTCGACCCGCTTTGCGTAAATTTGGACCGCTGTCGTGTGTACATGTAAACAGCGAAATGTTACGAAATTACTAGATTACAGAAAATATAAAAAAAAATAATATGGTTGACATTTTGTTTGGCGGCCATCTTGGTGCGGTGGCGGCCATCTTGGTGCGGTGGCGGCCATCTTGGTGCGGTGGCGGCCATTTTGAAATTTGACACAAGAAAATCATATTTTGCAAAATGTTCACATTTCTTTTTTATGTTACTTTTTAATCATGTGTTTTTCAATTCCAATTAAATATCTTTCCAACACAAAATAATTCAAAATAGCTTCCTAATAATTAAAAATGGCCGCCAAAATTAAAAATTACCGCCATAAGTAGTATGATACTATTGTCGCATTTAGTCATCCAATTTACATTAATTTCAGTAGAATCTTGTCAACCATATTAAAACCACTTTGTTTTCTTCAACCATTCTAAAACCATAATAAAATTAATTACAACTTTGATTCCTATTTTTTTTTTATTTGACATATGAAAATCATCTCTTGCTCAATATTGTACGTTTTTTCTTAAAATCCCTAAAATCGCATTGCATACATTTTAGTTTTTCAACTCAATGCCAATTCTGTTATAGCAATTTGCTTATTTATATATTTATATTGCGTCACGACATAGTGGCGCTCTACAATAATGTATACAGGTGTAAAACTCAAAATTAAAGCATCTATACTATAATTCTGATTGATTTGTAAATAACACAACTTCTCCTTTAGTTTCCCTCTGATCGGGCTGAAACCTTCTGGGGTGATTGGTGGCACGAACGCAGTGGTTTTGGACAATTTAAAAAATAAAAAAAACCATTTGAAATAAAACAGGAAAAATTAGAAAAATGGAAATTTGTGCTGAATTTCGGGCTGACATGTAAAAGAAACTACGCGACGTGCGTGGAGGTGAAATTAAACGCGCAAAGGCTTGTGTACACGGTCATACGGAAGGGCGTTTTCGTTGAATGCGCGCTGGCAATTTGACGATCTAACTGGCAAGACCGGATCACATTGAGCGATTTCTGCTGGGAAAATCTCTAGTAATAAAAAAATATGTTACTATGGTAGCATACTCCAGTATAAGAAGTATACGGCTGTGTTGTAATAATAATTTATTACTTTGTGAGTCAATCTTCTTCTTTCTCCGATGTAAATTCTAAGCTGGCATAGAACTTTCATTAGCTCTTCATTTGGCTCACGTGACCAAACAATCTCAATTTTTTGGGGTGATGATCTGATAAAGTGTTATCATAATTGGCAAGATTGTTCAACAAAACCATCACAAAACACGGCGAACTCTTTATTTTCCCATGTCAGTTACCGGATTTGAGATGTTTGAGGGCAGGAGGCATCTCATCTGGGGTAAAATCCTCAGAGAGGGTAAAATCAACAATATTTGGGTCGCTGCAGCCGCATCAGGCAGTAATTTCAGGAACATGTCGCTACGCACAGCCGCATTACGTTTGACCACCATTACGGTAGCTCAGTTAGGTCATCATCTATCTCACCACTTAACACTGTATGACCCCTGCGGACCGCGCCAAGCGGTAGGGGTAGGGGTTGGGATAGCAGTCGTTTCATACATCTGTAGATGTTACTGATAAAATCTTAAAATCTGCACTACTAGCTCTCCAAACGTCGGACCCTTCCTTGCTCACGAGTCTTGGGGACTTGTAGTCTGTCTCCCTATATGCTCCATTTTCACAAGTTATGAGGCGATGCAATTTGCCAAACGAGGCATTGTCTGGGGGACTGTGCCCACCTGCAAGTAAACTTATCGATTGTGTTCTGGAGTGTGTAAAATCGATGGAATGGACTGTCTTGGCCCAGCGAGATTGATGTTTCTCGTCGAGTCGGGTTAGCATGGCTCTTGCAGCCTCGTCCGACCCGGGTGCTGTATAGCAGCCGTCACTAACAGGCGGACCGCGATCCGAGTCCAGACTCAGACGCCGTTTTATACGGACCCGGACCTATAATCAATAAATTATTAAGGGATTTTTGACGGGGCGCTTCTATCTTAACCGGCGCAGCTTTTCGAGTCTTTACGAGACTGGCTTTACCGGACCAATAAGTATTGTCGAAATGTTTGCGAATTGTACTCTCTTTATTTGATTTGACAGTTAGTTGTTGGTTACATGCCGACGTTGATACAACTGCGCCTGTCTGGGGAGGTGGTCATTGGCAGCGATGGTAGATGCAGATCGGAGATGTTAATACAAGAAGGGGGGCACGAGAAAGTGGTAGTCTCTTGGTGGATATTGGACAGAAAACTTCACCAATATCTAAAATGCGCCGCTCTCGTTCATTTTATGTAACACAACAACAAAATAGAAATTTAAGAAGACCCGTGTTATCAAGAATCTGGATAGATGGGGGAGAAAGAGGAAGTCCAGTTCAAGGGCCGAAAGGTACATCAAAGGGCTTGCTATGAAAAACACGAAGATATCCGTACCTGAAATCGCAAAGCAGGTTAAATAAGCTACTAGAATCCAGGTTTGTCTACAGACGGTCAAGAACCGACTGAACAAACGAGAACTTCATTGCTCACTTGCCCGTAAAAAAAAATGTTTATAAGCAAGAACAAACTGAAACGCACGAAATTTTCCCGCGACATCTGAACACGTCTATCAGTATCAGCTTCTGGAAGTCAGTTTTGTGGTCCGATGAATCTAAGTATCTAGCATGTTTGGATCGGATGGTCGTAAAAAAAGTGTTGCGCAGTTCAAAGGAGGAGTACAGCCCTCAGTGCCTAAGTCCAACAGTCAAGCACGGGGTGGAAGTGTGATGGTCTGTGGGTATATGGCAGCCTTTGGTGTCAGTAATCTGCATTTCATCGATGGGATCATGGATGCTGAGGTTTCCGAGGGTATTCTTTCTACTGAGATGCTCCCATCAGCCACTAAATACGTCTTCGAACAAGACAAGGACCCTTAGCACACTGCAAAGCACTTGAAAGCCTTTCTTTGCAAAGAAGAAAGTTTAGCTACTCAAGTGGCCACCTCAAATTCCTGATCTCAATAAAATCGAGCACCGCATATACAATCCAGCTCACTAATAGACAGGGTACTATACTTGTCAATTGCAACCAGCTCTTCATGGGCTGGGGGTACACTCTCCAGCTTCCTGCAGACATTATATAGGTTTTGTTACAACATTCAATAAAGGTTTCAATATAAGAAGATAAACACCAATAGTAAAATGATACGTAGGCCTATATGGAAGCCATTTTGAATTATATCTTAAATTATATCTTATCATTGTGAATTGGCGGAATTGACGAAGCATTGAGGTGGAATTGAAAAAATTACAAATTATTACAAAACAGAGGAGAAATGTAAAATATGGAGCAAAATGTGCGGTCAAAGAAATGTAAACCATTTTTTCTTCTTATGATGTAACCAGTGCAAAAAAATGTTTTTTTACAATTTTACGGGAATTAATTTTAGGTTTATACAGGATTTAATGACACAAGGGTATGCACTAAAACAGTGTTCAACACATGCTAGCTGGATGTCAATACGTACTCAATGGCGTCCCAAAATCTAACACAAACCAGGCCGATGTTTACTCACCTTTGTGTATATCTATGGATTGGGCTAGAACATAATGATTCACGTTTTTACTAATACCATATTAAATAATCTTGGTCGAAAAATGTAAATATTGGGACTGTGACTGACATTGGCAAGGGAAGATTTGTTTCCTTTCTGGATGGTCTTTTTCTGATTCGACGTGTCTCTACCTTAAAATTCATGCAACTGGCAAAAACAAAAAAAGAAATTCCTCAACTGGCCCACGTTCGTTATTGATGATAAACGTATGGTAAAATATGTAATGAATTAGTAAACAACAAAATTATTGAGGCCTTTCAAGCTCATAAGATATGCATAACGAGGTCGAGAAAGGATATGATATTTTGTGCTACCGGATCTTCACGGAGCAAGCATGCTCGATCATAGTCTTATAATATAATACAGATACTTTTCACATATATCACATATTGTTAATTCTAAACTTAGCAGTGTATTATTATTCAGAGCAAAAGAAGTTCCAGGAAATAACATTGATGTTATGAATAGATAGCTTCGGTCATGTCCCAAAGTTTGCATACACTAATTTGTCCAGATACAGTTGACTTCTGTTTATACCTCGTTTCTCTACGATCATCATCATTCTTTCCATTCCTGTAGGAATTTTAACCACTCTTCCTTATTTCTATCAAATGTTTGTGCAACTTTTGTACCTTTGGATAATTTTAATCACAGTTTATTTCAAAAGTTGAAACATTTGACAGAAATAAGGGGGAGTGGTTAAAATTGTTACAGGAATTGGAAACAATTATTATTATTATTGTAGAGAATAGTGTCAATAGTACCGTAGCCTACTGTATTCTGCATAAGTGTATGCAGAATACACTGGGAACGACTGTAAAAAGAAATCTTTTTTATTGTATTAAGCTTCGAATGAAACGTACTTCAGTGGACGTGATAACGAAGTGCTAGTCGTAGAAGAAGGAAGCACAGCTCTACTTGAATGTGACATCGTTAACTTGGGTAGTAAAGCTGTCTTGTGGATGCGAAAAGGAGAAGGTAGGCCCTACCAGATCAGTTTTGTATTGGTTTATTTAGGCGTATTTTGGGTTATATATTTTGGGGCCGGTAAAAGTGCATTTAATGTACTTTTGATGACGGTTAATATGAAATATATATTGTCCAAAACAACAAACGAAGCAATGCAAAATTTCCTCGGGTCATGAACGTGTGTGTCGGCTCATACATTCATGTAATTCTTGGGTAACTCGTTCATTAGTGGTGTATTAGGTTTTAGATTCTATTTGGCTCAGAGGTTCTGGGGTTGTTATCCGAAAAACAATCAGACCACGCGGCGCTGTTTTCGCAAAACGATGTAACTCAAATTTCCCAATGTTGACACAAGGAGATTTCCCAATGTTGACATAACAAGCAATAAAGGGTAATTGAGTGCGCTCTTTCCATTTAGCAGTATTACACTCCTGCGTTTTAATATACACTTAAGGAAAAAGAAACGCACTACAGATTTTTTCACAAATTTTTGCCCGAATTTTGTGAAATCAAATGTATGTGTTTGAATCTCACATAATCCTTGACATTTGAGCCCAGTAATATAATGTTTAATTAACAAAAACAAAACAAGTTAGCACCACCGCTCACAAAAGTGGCATTTACAGTTCAATAATTAACATGACCTCCATTCGCGTCAAGAACAGCTGTAATTCGTCGCCTCATGGTCTCTATCATGTTGTGACAGTCGTCGCATCATGGATGACAAGTGTTTTGGCATCAATTTGGTGTCTTTTTATAGGCAAGGGTTGTGTTTAGGACAGGAGTGGTCAAACTCATCTCTAGGATTCTCTCATGTGTGCCTATTAGCATACAATGCAAAACACAGCTTTTGGAACCCAAATCACTCAGCCGTAACGAGATAAATAAAGATCGACGTTTATCTCTAAGCTAGTTGCTCAAAATCTAAAACATGTACCATTTTTACAATGACAGTCCTATTTCCTCACGTGGTGCGTTTCTTTTTTCCTTAAGTATATAGTTGTTGTGTAATGGAACCATAAAATAGTCATATTCAGAATACATCATTTTGTCAAAACAACGTAACGCCAAGTTTTTGAGAAGTGGTCAGTCGGGTTTAGTGAGCGTTAACGCGCCGATATTAAATCACCGTGTCTTTACCAATGGTGGTAGAGTCCATCGCTGTTAAAACCAACATGAGATGGAATTGGTAGGAAAGAGGATGGGAAGTGGGAAGGGGGGACGGGGGACGGGGGACATGGGAAGTGGGAAGTGGGAAGGGGGGACGTGGGAAGGGGGGAAGGTGGAGGGTTGAATTATAATTTATCCAGAAAAAATTCGTAGGAAAGTAATTTTCGCCCAACAACAAAATGAGCGGCACCCATTTTGGCGGGGCAGCTGCTCATAATGCTACACTGTTAAAAATGAACGGTTAAAAAACGGTAAAATGACTGGCAACTAGGACTTAAAATAATATCGTTAAAATAACAGTACTTTAAAGTTAAAATAACTGTAAAAATGTAAACAACTTTATCCGTTGTAAATTTACACCGCACAAATAATGTAAAATTACGATTTTTTTTTTCAGTGTATGCTTCAAATTTCAACCTGTTCCGACACTGCGTAAGGGAGAACATGTGCATACAAACGCCTTGTATACAGAAAGAATATCACCACATTTCGCACGTGTAAACCCGCGATTTACATTAAATGTTATCCGGCATACTTAAAATACTCATACAATAATACACTATTTAGTAATTGTTTTAATGCATTCTACAATAAATGTCGACCCCTTTTGTTTGGACAGCGATATAATCGATAGCCGTTTGTTCTTGTACTCGCAGTGCTTAGCCACATGGGTACAATTTTCACATTGGACAGACGCTTTAAGATGGCGCGCGTGAATACAACGTTCATCCTTACTATCGACAGAGTTTGTAAGTCTGATGCGGGGAGGTACACATGCAAAGTACTTGCGAAACGTCATAGCATTCAGAGAGTTATCAAGCTGGAAGTCCCAAGTAAGTTGTTACAGCATTGACTATCACAGTAGAGGTCTCTGCTATCAGTGTACAGTGGTCTCAATAGTAATCCGAGTTGTCACTATTAAGTCGTCCGTTAGCATGCCTTTTTTATTACATCACGCTATGTTTTGCTTTTACACTTGTCAGTAGGACGCAATATATTGATTGCAGGGACACACCAGGTCTATACTGGTACTCCGACACCCTGTTACTCCGACAGCTCAATACTACGGCAGCGGCAGTACAGATCGTTCCCCCGACTGTGGTCTTACAGCTCGATACTCCGACAGCGGTCTCACAGTTTGTTACTCCGACAGCTTGTAACTCCGACAGCTCAATACTTAAATATTCCATAAAATTCTGACAGAGATTCTCATCGAGATTCTTTCCGATTCAATATGTTTGTGAAATTATGCCCAAAAAAAACACGCGCGTAGAAAATAAGTTTTTAAGAAATCTGCTTTTTTTAAATAACCACTTTTGAAGAATTAAAACCGTTCCCTGAAATGTCCATCAAACTGTTGGAGTAAAAAGCTGCAAGACCGCTGTCAGAGTATCCAGCTGTGAGACCGATGTCAGAGTGTCGAGCTGTCGGAGTAACGAGCTGACTCTACACACTGTTTACTATAATTGTAAATGTTGCAATACGACGTTCTTAAAACGAAGGGAAACCTTAAGGCGATTTTTGCCGGAACAAAGTTATACAGTTTTCATGCATGACAGTGCTCCCGTCACTGTGACCAAATAACACTATTTTCACTCAATTGGTCCACAAAACGCAACTCAAATTCTATCGTGAACTGTAGTCGAGCTTTCACAACGCCAGTTTATTTCATGCGTGAGAGACCCTTAAACCCATGTCGAAACCGAACTTGGTTAATTGTGGACAATGACGCCCATTTTATTTCACTAGTTCTCAACTATACTTTTGACGTTAGCCTATTTTGAAAACTGCCGATTTTTTTTTAAGAATCTACACTTAACTGAACATTCAACATTTTTAAGAGTTTACAATTGTACAGTAAAGTGTACATTCTGAAAATGCAATTAGAAAATATTTCTGACAGTCAATAGGCCTACATATAATTCGTTAACTATGCGTAAAAATAATTTCAGAAAAGATGAAATCGAACTAAGCGGGACATGCTTTGCACGCAATTTAACTAGTATATATATATATAACCACTTACACTTTATTCGAATTGTGTAATTACAATTTTGTTTATTTCACTAGAAATAAAATATCTAGGCCTACGTGTATTTTCAAAATATCGGTTTAATAGATTGTTAACGGCAAATTTAAAGTTTTAGAATATAATACGTGAAATAAATCAGGTCATGGCTTTATACATTCAAATTTGGAAAAGAAATACAAAATGCATTAGGTTCCCTTATTATAAACTGTTTGTTTTAAAACAAACTAAAATACAGTCTAAAGTAATGTATTTATAGTGCGAACCAAACACAGAGTTGAAAACCATTTTGGTTTCCACTTAGCATTATTTATTTTAAGCGTCAATGTTATTTGGAGAGGCTCGTCGCATTTATTAAAATTTAACAGTGTATGTTCGTAGCCCTCCTTTGAGACGTCTTCAGTATATCTCATAAATTTGACACCGTCAATGTTACAGTGTACAGATGGCTACGAGTTAAAACGCGTAGGGAACGATGTTCCTTTTCTGCTTTCAGTGCGAAACATAGACAGTATAGATACAACACAGTGTCCACAAGTTTCTCCGACGTAACGGAGCCAAGAATTCCATTCGATCATAAATCTACCTCTACCCTTTTAGAGATGACCTGTGCTTGTTTACCAGGCGCTCTGTTACCGATAGTTTAACGTTTAATCATACGCGTCTCGAGAGTGTTCCCAAGTGGTTTAAATAATATCGTCGTTTAGCAGTTTCACGGTTTTACCGTGCATTTCTAAATACAACTGTAATGAAATAACTAGTTCGTACAGTTCGTTTTGCCTTTTTTGCTTCTACTACAAGTCGACACAACGAATAACAAATCTCGTCAATAGTCATCCCGGAGAGCTCTACGCGTATTGGACTAATATCCAAATCTGGGCTTAAAATCGCGTTCTTACCTCGCTGGCTGTTGCCCTCCAGATCAATCTATTTGGGGGAATAACCCCAAAAGAGAGAAATACCTACCTTAATTATTTATTTACATTATAACATCGGTACAGTCTCTAATCCTGATTCACGGCAATTTTTGGGTCAAAACAGGGCCGCACACCCAGTATTAAGATGCATATTGCTAAAACGTTTGATCATGCAACACGTGTCTTCGGTATGTATTGCATTACAACATTATTATTGACGGCCCAATCAAGGCAGACGCTTGTCCTGTTTGTCCAAAGCTAGATGAGTACTTATCTCTCTTTTTTCCTAGATGTATTGGCTGCACCTACATATTTTATTTAGAGTGTGATTATCTTACCATCTTCTAATTCTTTCGACCATAAAGGTTTGCCAGTCATCGTTTCAATAGAACCTTCTTCAGCGCCGTTTAACATTGCTTCTCTGCCTGGGCAACGTTTCTTCAACAAATCAGCGGATGCCATGCTGTTCTGTAATGCCACTGGCTCCCCTGAGCCAAACGTAACATGGGAGCGTGTTGACGCAAGACTGTTTGCCCCCCCTGCATACGCGTCATATTGGGATGATATGATTTCTCTTTCGAATATTACCGAGGAAGAAGCAGGTACATATACATGCACGGCTTCGAATGGTGTCGGCGACGTACATACATCGATTAACCTAATTGTTCAATGTAAGTTGCTCAATAATAATTCATCCAACGTGTCTTGTTTCCAAGTATGTAGCTGAAACTAACCTAACCTCCTTTACTCGTCCCATTCCCAACTGCTCCCATCCGCAACTCCTTCCCTCCCCCAACGCCCTCTCCCCTCCCCCAACGCCCCTCCCCTCCCCTTCGCCTTCTCCCTTCCCCATCGCCTTCCTTCCCCATCGCCTTCCTTCCCTCTCACCCTCCCCACCCGATCCTCTCCCAACCTCCCTCCCTCACATCATTTCTTCCCTCCCTCCCTACATACCTCTCAATCAACCTTATCTCCCTTTAATCAGTACCCCCTCTCCTCCCCTCATTCATACTAGTTCAGATTAAGCTTTACATGATGCAGATATTATATATTTTACACGAGACTAGTGCTCTGCCAATCTGGACCTAGCCAAATAAGTCCATTTAGTCTATTCAGAGATTCAATTATGTTTATAGAGTATATACAGAAAATAGGACCTTCTTTCCGAGCTCAAAACATCCAAACCTCTACCTTAGAATCTCAAAACGTATAATCAGGTTGGTTTCTAATCACCGAATTGAATGACAGTTACGTGTACGATATTTTGCAAAATAGATATTCGAATTATTGCATTCTTTCAAAACGCAATACTACATCATGCATTAATAACTAAACTAAATTAATGGCAATCACATTTGCTTTGCAGTTCAATGTGGTACATTCTGGCTAGTAAAATACAACAATAATGGCTTTCAATGTAAGCGCACCGTAATTTGGTAAACACACTAGGAGGTTTCATTGTGCAGATAAGCCAGTGGTGACGTCTCCGGCCACGACAATCCGGGCAGGTCGAGACGATTACGTAACTCTGGAATGCGAAGTTAGTGCCATCCCTCTTGCCCAAATCGTTTGGAAGATGACTAGCGATAACAGCATACTTTCGGACCCAGGTACGGGAACCGTAAGAGATGGCAGCACACAGTATACAACGTAAGAGCAACAACACCGGTAACATATTTAAAATAATAAAGTTGTATTCCTGGTATAAATGTTGTACATTTTGACATTGAGGATCAAACTCGAGCATATTGATATTTTACGGACTAAATTATTTTAATCGTGAGTGGTTAACTCTTTCACTAGCGTAACAAAATGATACACCAGTCTAAAAAATTTGATACATATGCCACAAAACTTGTTTACATTCAAGTAGACTAACTGGTGCATGGAGATCGTTTCCAAGGCAATGACAGTAAAAAGGCCTAATTTAGACAAGTAACAGCGAAAATAAGACATTATGACTTTCTTACTGCACAAACACAAATGATGTTCTGACAAAGAAGAATTTCGGAAACCATTGATATCTCTGAGATACCCTACATCAAGCACACCCTGGAAGCCAGCATCCAAGTACAACATAAAGGTTTACTACAAGTTTGGAAACATTAATAGACAACACCTTGCGAAACCTAAGTACATTTTACGTGCCAACGAACATGCAGATTCCAAGCATACAATGCTAAGATCTCAATTGTACAATCTGGAAAATCCCTCAACACGCGATCAAAGGAATATCAATCACCTACCAACAATGGAAATCTTGACAAATCAGCAGTTGCTGAACATACTTTAGCACACGCTGGTATCAAAGCAAACAACTAAAAGCATTCCACATAACATCAACATCAACGGAGACAACTAGAAGGGATGGATGACCAGTCCTTGGCCAAGGGCGAACCGCCCGCGGTGGCCTGGTTCATTAGTGCGTCGGATTTCTGGTGGGAATCTAGGACACGTTATCTCAGAATAGTATAAAGCACCTGGTAAAAACATTATGCACCGTAGACGTGAGTAGTGGGTTGATTTAATTAGTAGGATGAAAGTGTTATAAGTGTTTTGTTAAGAGTGGACAGCAGGTAAAGTATTTAATATTTTAATTCGTAAATGAAACATACATTCTATGATACCTACTTGGGGTTAGATTTGGTATGTGTTCAAACACATGCCATGAACACATGCCATTTAAAAGTAACATTTTAAAAGAGTCTCTCTACTGGAGTACTTTATTAGTAGTTTTTTCATTACAAGCTTGTTTGCATTTGACAAGAAAATTGACAGGAAAAAAAAGAAAAATAGACAATACAAGATCTGATAGATTTTTTTTTCTGGCTAGGCGTTAATTTAACGTCTTAAAGTGAACCAACAACCACATGTTTACATTACACTACATTATTACTTACGTTACATTATTTGTTGTGTGCACGTCAGTGGATGAATTTGATGTACAAAATCCACCCACTAAGTAGTAGTCTAAACCAAGTTATTGAAGGGTCTTCATAAAATTTACAGAACCCTCTGGGGCCGCTATTTTAGTGAGTTGGGAAGTTTCGGTCCGAGACACTGATTTCGCCCACTGGCTAAGTTTGTACATTTGAGTTTGAATTTTGTTAGTTTGCCGTGACTGCTGTTTGTTATTTGCTGCATAAATCTGATTGTTTCGCCGGGTACTTTCACCAAAATATAATAAACCAAACAGCTGGCAGTACACCATGGGTAGTTGTGGGTTGTATTCGTTGTCTAGGAAGTTGTATTCACCACAGCAAACATGGTAGTAGAGGGCGCTGTAAATAACAATTTCTTAGTATTCTTTAAATGTTCTGCGCAGCCTGCACAGCGGTGACACTTTTGTTATACCAATATATCTAATTGAATTGTAAACTGTCGTGGACACAGCTGATGTAAATCTCAGACTGTTACGGTTCCCCGTATTTGTCTGAAGGGACTTACACAAAATAATGCTGTATAAAATATATAACACTATAAATATAGTCGTATAACAAAATGAAATGTACATTTAGCACGACCTGTGCTCCAATGGAAAAACTAATAATACATATCCATGCAAGTCTGAACGTAGACATTTTGAGAAACAACATAACAGGTTTTTCGCAAGGATATTTTGCGATCTGCTTCTGGCAAATTGTACGATATAATTATTTTCCTGCACGTACTAATTGGCGAAAGTAATTGACCATAAAATGTTGCACCCTTTACCTGGAGAACGATATCCCGTTGGGATGGGGGAGAGGCATATCCTGTTGCGGCTCTAGCTGGTTCACCTATCTGACTCACACATGTGTCATTTGTAACACACTGTTGTTGAACTTTCCGAATTTGCTATGCAGATACATTCCTATATTGGCTTATGCAGCAATGTTTTTTTGCTATAT
>JAVCKS010019079.1:2051-14274 GCA_032273685.1 Pteraster tesselatus | reverse complement strand
GCCATATTAAAAAAGGAGTTGTAATACTAATAGGAAATGCCGAGAAGCGTCGGGTTTTGCCAGAGCGGGTCACATATTTTCGAGTATCCTTTTCGACTACAATTGATGTGACCATATAGCTTTAGCATTTTGCTTTTTATGAGTTAGTCCTGTTTTTTTAAGTAATGTTTGTATGCTAACGTGGTCTGTTAGCCTTTTGTTAGTCATGAACCTCATGATGTGATTCAAGGTTGTAGTTTTGTAGTTTACACACTCTATACCATATAATAAAACAGGTAGTACGTAAGTATTATAGGTTTTAGCCTTAATATGGTAAGGGGTGCGTTGGAAAGTTAAAATATTCTTATCTTTCTCAAAAGCTGCCCAACCAAGACCTATTATATGTTGTACAACGGTAGAGGAAAATTTATGCCCTAAGTATACAAATTTGGTTACTTGTTTTATTAGTCTGCCGTAAATGGTTATGTTTAGAAGAGGGGAACCTGATTTATCCGTATACATGCATGTTGTTTTGGATATGTTGATGGAGAGACCTACATGTACGGCTATTTTTGCATATTTGTTTTTCTGACATAGGTGCATAATTCTACCAGATTGAGGAACGATTTGTTATACAGTATCATGCCGAGACACATGTGAAGAGTTTCATAGCAAAACGTGATATACGCAATGTTCGCTTTTAACTTCAGTAGAGATCTTCAGTAGAGATTCGAGAGCCGTATCAAATTCCTTTTTTTAGAAATACCTGTACATGTAAATGTAGGTGATATAATATAACACATTTTGCTTGAAGCGATTTTTGTGAGAAACAGCACCTATTTACTGCCTCCTCCATGTAACATACATGTATACTTATACGTTATATTTGCCATTAACAGTGACTGAATAAATTGATCAATCAATTGATCGATCGATCGTTCAATCATTTCTCGTAATTGCCGAACCTGTAGCGGACATTTGTCGGCTACCATTTAATTAGGAATTGCTAATCCGATCACTTGGCAATTCTGACCATAATTGTTTAAAATACACTCATCCCTGCAAAGTATCACACTATAGTGTATATAATTGAGGGGAGATCATTGAACCTTAGTTAAACAAGTGCTGTGTTTCATTGTGACCCAAACTATTAATGTGCACGATGCAGCCATGTATATACAGTGCACATATTGTACATACATGCACGACATTATAGTTACATGTACCTGTGGCCCTTTCCGGAAGTTTCGCAATCCTCCAAACGATAGACTTGTAGGCATGTTCGTACTTTGCGGAGCCAACACTGGTCTCTAGTAGTTTAGGATTCATGCTACCTGCAGGTTCAAGCAAAGAACAGTTTTGAAAGTTGTAAACACTTTAAAGTTTGAGCAGTAAGCCGATAAATAAAACCCCATTGCAACAGTTAAACTTGCTATTTTGATTTGTATACGTAGGCACAAACCTGTAGTACATTTGTGCCCGTGTATATAAAACACCCCTTAGTAGTAACTTCAGTACATCTGCGAAATGATACGCCTTAAAAATCTACCACTGTCATTAGAACACAACTGACCTTTCTGATTGTTGGTTAGTGTTTTAGGTGTACAATAAATATTTTATTTCACTCATATCTACACAAGATGCTTTCCTGAAACCATTGATGCTGCCAGTATCTATCTAAACCGTTTAAATGTATGAATGCTCTGAACTCAGAAACCATAACATATAGACCCCCAACACCATACATATTCTGAATCACCATTACCTCAGGGTGGTTCTAAATCACAAAAGGTTAGAAAAAAGGGACACGGATGTGTTTTATAACCCGGGCGGCGCCGGCCGCCGGGTTACCCCCGCTAGTAATTAAATAAAACGTGAAGTCAATCAAACGTATTGGTGCATACCTTTAAGAAATATGGATTGGAATTAATGCCATTCCAGACACACCTTACTAAGCACGGTATCAGTAAAGTACATTGCTGGAGGGAATGTACTATATTTTATTACGTCAATATTGATCAAAAAGATTCAATACAATCGAAAGCTTTATACGTCAAAGAGGTGCCATAGGGGAATATGAACCAACAGAATGGGGAAACTTCAAATTTAATTAAATCTGTGTGTGTGTGTTAAAATAGATACTGGTATGTGCCTGTGGTGTATTTTGTATGTATACAACATATTTTGAGACACAATATAAATGTACGTGATCTGTCACCAACACAGTCAATACAGTCAAAATTTGAAGTGGTAATAATTTTTTAGGTGTTATGCTATCGATATTTAATTTCCAAAAATTATATTCCCATAAAATGATCAGAATCTAACACACATATTACGATGGTTTTATCATTCCTATTTCAGGGGAGGCCCCATGTTTATTACAAGCTCTAATTAGTGTGTACTGATGGTTGAACATCCGATTTTATTACCACTAATCTTTGTTTACAGGAATTTGGCAACTCTATCCTCACTTCAAAGAACACATGCAATAACTACATGTACATGTATGTGTACCAGTAGAACATCTACATGTGCATGTATGTGCCAGTATCCTTTGTCATGCATCCATTTATCCCAGAAGTACAAAACAAAAGTTGTCTGCCCCGCCGCGCCATCTGCCTAAGCTTATCATGTGTCTTAGCTCTCCATACACCTGTATGTGACCTGCTCCGACGAAATGAGCATAAAGTCGCACAACGTTATTCGGAGATACATGTAGGGCCATAGAAAGTCAAAATTTGTAGGGGTGTTTAATTTTGAGATTTTTGGGTGATGCTGTGTGAAATATTACGTTCTCTCTTTCCCCAAAGTTTTGTTTAAATCAGAGACTTATAAATGTATACACTTTTTATTACTTTTTGTGACATGCACTGTCATTGCCAATTACTGCTAGATCCAAAACAAAAGTTTTTTTCTCCATAATCAATAATTGAAACTCGACAGCTTTCTCGGGCTGTATAGTAAACAATATTTAGACCACCAACATGTGTCATATACCATTGGAAAGCTCTTGTTCTACAGAATACAATGGTACGAAAATTCCAATCACCGTTTTAGCATCAAATATTGATAGGAGTTTTCTTCCTTATATTGACTTATCCCTTGGTTTTTCAGGATACAACACAGATTGATTTAAACACAGGGACAACGCGGTTTATTATTATATTTTGGTATATAAAAGGTTTGACACTTCAAATTTAAGATAATTTCAACAAAATAAAACAATAAAAAAAAATCCGACCGACCGACCCCACATTCCGATTTTTCCACTTGAGGGCAACACAACTTTTTTTTGGCCTAATCATTAATGCCGCTTGTTAAATTAATGACAGCTAAATAGCCAATAAATAGAATGACTCACCCTGCTTGATGTGGCTCGGCTTGCCATGCGAAGACTTGATGGAATAGAATCCAAGATGTTTCTCTCGCCGGAAGTACTTGATCCAAGTATCTGGGATGGGGATGCGCATCATGATGTTCTCACAGGTGAACATTGACGGATCTCTTTGGCCTGGTTGAGCTACATGTAGCAATCAACATTGAATGTGATGATGTTGTCAACTTGTCAGTAAAAGCTTATTTTTCTCTTCATTCACTTTGATACTTTCAGCGAAAAGTTAATGATCAAGATGACTGTTCCTGATGTTCAGTAAATAAAAGCCACGTTTATGATTTGAATCTTTCAACTTATTTTGTAAGAGTGTTTCACAATTGATGAGTCGTAATACATTGTTGTGAGCAACAATAACCCTAGACGTCTCATATTGAACAACATCCATAAGGTGTACATGTACTTTGTCAATACCAATGGTGACTAAAGTCAACGAACCGAATGGGCATGGATGTTGCTTGCATTGTACACGAATATCTTGTTCTCACTAGCCTTAGTCTTAAAACAATTTGGCAGTGAAAGTACCTAGTATAATCACCCAGGAAAACCCATAGTATTTGTTCAACTTACCAGGAAGAAGTAAGTCTGCCCTTAGCTCCAAGTATGCACCTTCACCCGAGACTGTCACCTTGACATGAAGAGGTAGGTCTTTATTTTCCTTAGGTCGAACCTTAAACCTCATCAAGCAAAACCGACACCCATCCAACGGTTCAAACTGAATCAGCCTAGACTCCACAAAGAGGTTCTTTTTGGCACATTTGTGAAGCTCAACGTTCTCCAGTTTAATCCACTGGTTTGTTTTGTTGGGGATGATGTCACGCCGTGACACAACCTGAACACCTTTCACTTGGACGTCGTTAAGGGAAATAGAGCACTCCGGCATATCCGAGAGAAATGCTAGCACCACAACTTCAACGTTGGTCGATTGCTTCTCTATCTCACCGTTAGATGCAATGCGACTACGACAGCTATCCGCCACGATCACGCCGACAGCATCCTGCTTGTAAGAGACGCCGCAGTTCTGAAAAGATGGCAATCTCATCAGGTGTTCATTGATAGTGATGATGAAACTACGAAATGTATTGTAGTGGGTGGATCCTAGCTTCACCAGTTGGCTTGCAACCATGACTTTCTCATATGGAACTCGAGTATTGTAGCGTCGCTTCTCAGTGTACGATACATACAGCAGTTTGACCGTATGGATTTTACCAAGCATGTCATAAGCCTGCAGTTTCCTGTCCCCAAAGTTGTAACTACACTGAAGTGGAAGCTCTCTAAAAGCTTGTGAACTGAGGTCAGAGTTGGCATCAAACAGCTGAATAACACTTCCTTCCAGGAGCATAACTCTCACAGGTTTCCAGTAGCGTGAGCCAGTCAGGCGTTTCTTGTCAGGACATCGGAGCATCAGAGACCACCCTGACGTCAGGTCGCATTTTTCTTTTGGAAATTGATCGACGAATGGCGTTTCGTCCAGGGACACTATATCCTTCTGATCCTTGCTGATTTCCTTTGGCCTCTTGCCCGAACCTCTGATCAAGTTCTGTTTTGACGACTTTGGTGTGTATCTTTGGAATGGCTGGTTGGTCGGTGGTGTACTCTCCACATGGAGGGAGGAAGACGGTGAGGTGGATGCGGGCGTCGGAAGCTGAGAAGCTGCCTGGGCTTCAAACCTTTCGGCTAGGTCTTTAAGCGGGGTGGCACTCGCAGTGTCACTTAACACTGACTGAGTTTGTAAAGTTGGTCCTCCATACGTTGGTGTTTGCTGGAAAATCGGCTGAGGTGGTACATTTTCCACTGATCGAATGGCAAAGGGATTACCAGGTGCTTCATAAGCAGTAGAAACAGAGGCGGATTTTTGCTCAAACTGCTCCCACATTGCCGTGACTGTTCCTGGCGTGATGGGAGACTCACCCCACATGGCACTGACAGTCCCCCCCGGAGTACTGGGCGTTTGTGCTACGTTCTGGAAGGGGTTAAACTGTGACGACACACTGTTCTGTTGGAAGTGAAGCATCTCCTCCCTGAAAGGGTTTCCAGGTTGTGGAGTGCTGGTGGATGGAGGAATAATGTTGGAAGGTTGATTCCCAAGAGGATACACCAACGGCTGGCTGGTAAGATTTGGAGCAGATGGTGAAGGTACATGTACCGGGGAATTTGCCAAAACTTGCGAGTTTGTCAACGATCTGACAACAGATTGTCCCTGCTGGGGATGTCTGCTCTGGATTTGCTTCTGCTGTTGGATCGCCAAAGACTGCTGCAATTTCTGCACGAGTGCTCGCTTCTCAACAGAATCGTCCTCCGTCGTGATATTGGGTGTAAGCTTGGTACGCGTAGGTGATGTCAAGGCGGAAACGTCAGGCTCGTCAAAAGAAACCCAGCTACTCTTTTGTAATTTTGGTTGATGTCCATTCTGTATCGCATGTTGGTTTGGTTTTTCCTGTGGGGTAGATCTAACTGGACTGGAGAGACTTGAAAGTGGGGAGGCAGATGACGACAAGCTCTGACCAGTTGGAGGACTCGATAATGGCACATAAAGAGGTGGTACTAGTTGGTTTTCCGCACGACTCGCCTCAAACTTGACCCAGTCCGAGTTGCCACGCTCAGAACTAGGCTGAGGGGATGGAGATGACTCTAGCGGGAAGTACTCATGAGAGACATGTGATTCTGTCAAGCTCGTTGTAGATATGGTGGGGTTTGACTGTCGATCGTCAGCAACAGTGTCACTGTGCACAGATTCACCTATCAAGATAAAAACATAATTTGAACATTTACATGTTGCAAATTACAATAAGGATAGATTGACACTAATTTTAAATGTACATGTGAAATTATGTTTGCATCAGCACCCAGTAGATGTACATTGTAGATAGTATTCCATACATGTACATGTACATTGTACACAGTATGTACAGTACGTACTGTAGATTTTGCTCTAAAACCAGTGTCCAAAGACTATCGACACACCCCTCTTCCCATATGCGTGGTGACCTCACATTGGAAATAATATACAATTTTAAAACATTTAATGATATTAACATTACTGAAAATGTGTTGCTAGAACTAATTTCTCTGCATATATTGAACTAAACCATTCTCATTACATGATATGCAATACCTATTTCATAACACACCTGGCAGCCAAATGCATTGCCTGAATTCATAGAAGACAATCATTACGTGAAAAATACCACCTTGTTTGCAATCAATATTGTTGATTGCAATCAATAGTGTAAATTTTAACAACGTTTTGTAGATGCATGCAAGTTTAGTTAGTCAGCCTTGTCGATGGTGCTTTCGCAATTGTGTCATGTCTCTCTTGGTTGCCATTTTGCTGTGGCTTTCTCTTATAGGGCCTTGACACAAGTTGTAGGCCACCATATGTTTATATGGCACTACACATACATTTACAGATGTACATGTACTTAAATTAAATTGGTGTACTAGTAATCCCTGATCTATGACTGGCTCTGGGAAAATAAGTCACTTGGAGGTGAAACGTTTATTTATGGCTGGAACGAGCACACAGTACCGGTACTAACTTCATTTTGATATACATTTTTTGTTAAAAAGTTACCACATTTTATATGTACATCCTTAGTCAAATTATAACATACAAAGGTTCACCGACAAGTACATGTACATGTAGGTACTGGTACATTTTCGTAGAGCAATTTACATGCACTTGTGTGTACAGGCCTACCCTGTATCCATCAATGAAGATTAACAGGCCACTACATTTACTGTACATCATGGCTAGGACACCCTCGCCAGAGAAATACATGTACCGAACACTTGTTTTTCCTGGGGGCAATTGCTATTGCTGGTACCAATCAACAGAAGATTAAAATGTACCACACACAAAGAAAAGTATGTAAAATGGGAAACGTTCCGTTTCTCATCAGCTATTAATACATGAAATGCAAAACCATTTCCCGAGCAAGCGCACGTATACAATTGCATACATGTACCGTATGTTGTCAAAGGTTTGTCTGGCAAACCTTTGTCTTGCAAAGCTACATTGTAAATTGTAATCAAAATGAACTAATGGACCGGCAACCCAAATAAAAACACTAAATGCATAATCAGAAGCAATCAAGCAGAACTTTATCTTGATGAGTACAATATAATCTACATACAGTGTACCGACATGTACATGTACATGTATACACAAGCTTCATAGAAACGGATAGCCCTGGATAAGTTTTTATTTTCCCAAAACTGCTGCCTATCCTCCTACATGTAATAGAGATTGTGCTTTTTTAATAGTTATCTCTGCCAACAAAATTGATAGAAGGTAAATGTTTTCCGATGTCTTTCTGCGCGTGTTTGTTTGTTACTTAACAAAATAACTAACAAAGTTTTGAACGAATTTTGACCATATTTGGTGCGTGTGTTGTCTACCGGTATACGGATTACAATAAGTGATTCAGAGGTGTATTCAGAGAGTTTGTATTGGGGCAACTTACATGTACTTGCGACACCATGCATCATAACGTGATGAAACTTCGCCAATATGACCTCAACCCTTAGGCTCCAATACATTAAATTTTGAAATGGAAAGGTCAGAGGTCAATGGTCAACGTCAAGGCAACACTTTGAAGGTTTGAAGCGTACAACTTTTCAGCTTTGATTCAAGGACTACATGTAAATGTACCTTGTATGGTTAGTATGACTGCACCGTGAGGTAATTTTATTAAACATTCTTAGCAAATAATTGACTAGTAGTTTCCACACATTATAGCTGTCAATGTCATCTATACAGCCTGAATTTACATGTTGTTCGGCGATCACCAACCTTATGACTGACCATCTCTCGAGTAATAGATATATATGACAATTACATGTATGCTGTTTCGGCAGGTTTGACATGGTTTAATTTTGTACATAAATGAAATAACATGTACAGGTACATGTAAATGTACATAATTTTATATGCATGCACTGTACCCATTAATGTTATAAATACATGTAGGACAACTTTATTATGGGCCCTTTTTGTGTTTCCTGTCTACAACTCCATATTGTAGCATCTACATGTACTGTATGTTTTTGTTCCGTGAATGTATTTGCCGGCTGCCTAGCATTCGTAGGAGAAGAGGCTTTGAAACCTGCGACGTCAGAGCGTTGAATTTTTATTGTTCGAGGGTGCTGTTCGCATGCCTATTAGTCTTTGTTTAAATGAAGAAGGGGCTATAAGGTCTAAAGTAAGGCTGCGCACATCACACGGCCGAGCCCAGCATGTTGCATGCACGCCATGTACATGTATGTACATGTACACTGTACACTGTACAGGTACATGTACTGTACGTAACACACTCGGAATGCATTTCCTATTCCCGCGTGGTTATCGCTCCTTTTACAGATCCCGATTTAAATTCCCTTTCGCATTTGCAGCTGGAAATTCCCAGGCTAGGTAAGCTAGGATGGCTGTACATGTAGGTGGTACCTGGCCTCTGATCTGCTTGACTTTGTCCAACTTGAAACATCGTTAATTGGTAACTCGATTTCAACAGTAGCTTGGGAAACAAATAATTTGAATCGTATATTTCTGTATATTCGTATCGATCCAATGTACATGTATTGCGGCTGAAAAAAGGGGCAATATCGTCCAAGCCTCCAAGATTTACATTTCATTATGTTCCCATTACCTAATCAGGACTGCTTGCCGATTATTGCTGCCTGTTCTCAAATGAAATTAAATAAACTGGGGTCACTGCAAGTTGGACATGTGTTGTATTTGCTGACCATTCTTGGCCCTTACAGTGCATGCATGCATCACAGTGTACAATAGTGGGTTTAAAGGTTTAAAACATTTGTTTGCTAGCCTAGGGACATCAAAAACAGTCCGATTAGAAATCAACTCCCTAAAGCTCTCAATGAGAGAGTTATTGCTGCCGACGAACATGGAGAAGGTTACAAAAACCATTTCTAAGCAGTTGGGACCTATATGTTTCCCCAGATTGTCTATAAATAGAGAACCTTGAAAACATTGAACGGCTTGTTTGCCTCAGAGTGGCCATTCCAGAGAGATATCAGACAGAACAGCCAGGAAACTGGGCTCTGAGGCTTAAACAAAATTACAGGGTCACATCCAGGGAAGTCCAAATGAACCTGGAACAGGCTGGTGTATATACTGTACATGTATGTTCACAGATCAACTATTCGAATAACACTGAACCAGTCTGGCCTGCATGATAGGGTGGTCGAAAAACAAAAAGCCGATCGTTTGCCAATTAAAGCCCACCTCAGTTGACAAGACTTCAGGCTACTAGAAAAAGGTTTTGTGAACCGCAGAAGGTACGTGTTTGGTCATAATAACAAATGCTGTGTATGGCTAAAACTAGATGCAGCCTTTGAGGAGAAAAACCTGGTGCCTACGGTGAAAACATGGTGGTGGAAGCATTCTAGTGTGGCAGACTTGCCCACATAAAACCTTTTAATGCCATTAGCGACTATAGTCGACACAAAAAATAGGCATGGATACCAGCCAATGTTGCTTGCATTGTTTTTGGACACAAATAGCTGGTTCCCACTAGCCTATTCCTAAAACAAATTGGTAATGAAAGGGTTAATGGTATAATGAAGTCAGCAGCCTTATCAGGACATACTGAATGAGAACATCACCCCACCTCTAAAGAAGCTTGGCCGCGTGGGTGGATCATGCGGCAAGAAGACAATGATCCAAAGCACACAAAGCAAATCAACTAGAGCCTGGTTCCAGAGAAAGAAATTCACACTTTGGGAATAAACAAGCCAGAGTCAAAACCTCAATCCAATCGAGATGCTGTGGACTGACCTCAAGTGTCCATAAGCGAAAACCATCAAACCTGAAAAATCTGCACAAGTTCTGTGTTGTTGAGTGTTGAGGAGTGGGGGTCCAAGCTAATTTCTCTGAAAAGCTGCTAGTATTTGGTCTCCAATTACAGAAAACCTTTGGTTGCAATCATTGCAGCCAAGGGAGGGTCAACTAAATACTAGTGAAATCATAATACTTCTACAGATCCTTAATATAATACTTGTCCCATTATCAGTATATCAGGACAGACATGTACATTGTACATAACATAATTAACAAGCAGATCATGTTATTGGGCTTAAATACATGTAATTTAACATTTGTTTTATTTGAAAGTCCAGCCCCCACAGTAGTGTCTACGTACACAAATTCAAGCCCCTGGACAAAATGTATTTGATAGCCCCTATACAGTACATGTATGTACCATCGATTTCCACTATGCAAACCCTAAAACGATTTAGCAACCCAAGTTACATACATGCCTACATGTACATACATGTACATACATGTCAGTGGCCTTGTCGTGTATAGTACTAATCAATTATAATGCATGTGCGTACAGCAATTAATTAAAAAACATTAGTGTAGGGCAAACCATACACTTGTTCATGTACTGGTACATTTACCATTATTTCTGGACACAAGTTAATAATACAGTTGTAAACAACAATGATAAACGTTTTATACTGCGCATGTGATATCTTGAACACTTGCTTTGACGTGAACTCCTGCTGCTAGTTCAACCACACCCCTCAAGCACACTGCTCACTCTATCTCTGTATAATTTGTGATTTTATTAAATTATCAGTGAAAATGAACAGCTTCCAGATCCACCAAATCCAATTATTGTAGCTTAAAGCCTTGCTTCATGTAGGTCCATATATGTACTGATACGTGTAACGTTTGCACAGTTGCCCAAACTACATCTTGTTTCTGTTTATTTTTTATGAAGATGTACAAAAATAACACTTTCACTAACAATATTTGTTTTTACAAAATTGTTTTTTAAGATATGTACATGTACATGTACATATATTGTACATGTGTGTGTACAAACTGTACATATACATAACACATAGCGAAATCACTCTATAACTAGATACAGCATAAAGTTGAGTATTTTATAAGCAATGCTACCGGTAAGTCCCGCAATTTGTGGAATGTATAAGCCGCTCGGGGTATTAAGC
This sequence comes from Pteraster tesselatus, assembly GCA_032273685.1. Taxonomy (NCBI): domain Eukaryota; kingdom Metazoa; phylum Echinodermata; class Asteroidea; order Velatida; family Pterasteridae; genus Pteraster; species Pteraster tesselatus. Next base: position 2,918 of record JAVCKS010019079.1, on the reverse strand, counting down.
CCTAGCCTGCCAAAATAAGATTCAGGTAATAACAGATAAGTAACACCTGAGTATAATTCATATGAGAGGACTATTGTGTGGAGGTACAGTGTACACGTATGCCGAGAGATCTTATGATGAACACAGACATACAGACAGAAACATAGACAAACCCTATTCTAGATGGCTCAGCCACGCCAACATTGCATGTAGTAATACCAATATCATGCGTCTATCATGTAAACGGCAGCCAGCCTGGCTAGCGCAGCATGACGGGTTCAGTTATAACAATAGACACTGACCTGCTCAGGCACATAATGTGCAGGAGTTAACAGAGGCTCTTGTGAAAGAGTGGCATGCCATCACATTTTACAACAAGTACGCCTACATTTAAACGAGGACAAGCCTGGCACCAGGAGAAAATATACAGAGGGGTGCAAATACAACTACAGGTTGCTTCTCAAAGTGCCAATTTTATACACAGTACCATGTACATTGCTAACACTGGCACATTGATAACACAAAATACAAGACAGATCACAGTGAGACATAATAGTATAGTGGAGCCACTGAAGCCCAGATCAGGGGGTGCACCGAAGCCCAGATCATCAGGGGGTGCACCGAAGCCCAGATTATCAGGGGGTGCACCGAAGCCCAGATCATCAGGGGGTGCACCGAAGCCCAGATCATCAGGGGGTGCACTGAAGCCCAGATCATCAGGGGGTGCACTGAAGCCCAGATCAGAGGGTGCACCGAAGCCCAGATGATCAGGGGGTGCACCGAATCCCAGATCATCAGGGGGTGCACTGAAGCCCAGATCATCAGGGGGTGCACTGAAGCCGGCCCAGATCTAGGGGGGGGGGGGGGGGGAGGGCCCTGAACCCCAGA
>JAVCKS010019024.1:0-11175 GCA_032273685.1 Pteraster tesselatus | reverse complement strand
TATGATCTGGCTTCATAAATGGATATTTGTTTTCTGTATGAACTCTGTAGTTGACTATCGTTAATGTACAGTATGTGTGACTTCAACAAGTGTGACTTCAATGTGTGTGGCACTACATGTACGTACAGTGTACATGTACATGTACGCTTGACTATTAAGCTACTATAACTACTAAATTATAGTAGTAAAACAGTTACATGTAACTAGGGTTGATAAAACTTGAAGTCAACTTTAATGGCCAACAATTTCCTTTGAGATTTCGAATTTCCTCCCATAATACAGACCCTCGTGGTGCTTTAAACCTGCCAGACAACCACACACTGTCTAAGGGAAAGACACTTTATCATTGACTCTATCTTGCACTTCAGGATATGAAAGTTCACACTCAAGGGGGGAAAAACGAAGAGTGAAGATTGCATGACTGGCCGTAGTTTATGAACCATCTAGTAACCATGGAGTTTTAGCAGCACATACATTTATATGCAAACTTGGATGATAAGAAATGCCTTATTTAAGGTTGCTCGGTAACCTGAGCAATTTTATATGTGTACATGTATTCATGTATACATGTAGTGGTGGTGGTGGAAATCATGGCTTGGTGATCTACATCTACTAGTAAGACATTTGCTTAACAGCCTCAAGAAGACATCCTCGCTACCGTCACTGTCAATTGACCAATTCGAAAGAAAAAGAAAATTGAATAAACACAAACACAATGTTCGTTTGATTAGTTCTGCAGATTGCAATATAGTGTTTGTAGAAGGCGTTGTTTCGATGACTGTCAATTTATTGTGATATTATCAGTATTTGAAGATAGATTAGCATTAAGTCCTGTTTCTACTGCGAAGAGAAAATGTCGTCAGAAATTCACGACAAATTATTTGCACTAGTTGAAAAGTATTCAACGTAGAATTATTTGCAGCAAATATATAACACTTATGACCATAATTTTACCTTTGAGTAAAATACCAGACTTTACTGTGCACATTTCTAGAAATAAGATTGCATAAGTACATGTACATCATCCAGTTTACGTATGTTCTTGGCCTAAATCAAAATTTTGCTCATAAATAAAAATATACATGTACCATTAACTCTTTAAAACCAAAATCTAATTGTTTCCAGGATATGAGGTCATAATTTGCAAAAACAATTGCTAGAGACTTACATGTACCTCCATTTATTTCAATTCCCTCTGCTTGAATCCATGTACATGTACACCAGATATTTAAGATTAAGAGTAATGTCATCCAACTCAAGTTGGTGGCTTTCCTCTGCTTTTGATTTTACATCGGGCTCATTAGTTCGGCGTCACGAATCCCCACATCTTTCTCGATGATATTTGTTATTGTCAACTTTGGGCGACCACGTCTGTGCTTGCTGTCAGGGGTCCAGATAGAGCAGGACTTTAGCGGCCGCTCAATCATGCCTCATGACATGACTAGCAAGAGCAAGCCGACGATTTCTTATACGTAGGTGGAAGATACCCGTATAACTTTTTGTGGGTGTTGTGTTTTGTTTTTTAAAGAAGATATTGAGTACGGTGCGGAGAAGGCGTGTATAGTTTCCGTCAAGTTTCTTTGTTAGGGTTTTGGTGAGGGACCAAGATTCGGCTCCATATAGTAAAATGAATGACTCAAAGACTTTCAGCTTATTCTTTCCGGTGATTGGGGTAGTACAGACTTTTGGTTGCTCTCCAAGCTTACCCAAGGGGGATCATCACTTCATGATCATGTTCATATAGCCACCAAGATACTTCAACTATTGAACCTTGTCAAATTTGGTTCCATCTAGAGCCCTTGGGTTGGAGGTGGCAGGATTGAAGTGCATCATTTTGGTCTTGGATGCATTCAAATAATTATAGACCAACAACTTCTTGGGTAGCTTTGTTGACCTGACTAAGTTTGGCTGCAAAGGCAGTAGAAAGAGTGTTGTTGCCGATGTTATGAGCTACAATTTCGGGTTCACTGTCTCTAGAAAAATATTAGTGTTCTTGAATGACGAAGCCTGGAGATGTTATAATCAAACATGAGCCTGTTAAGCTAAGCTCTCGATGGATTGCTGGAGAGAGATCTGCAATTGGGAGTTGAAATAATAAATGCAGGTCTTGCAATGCCTTTCCTCAGTTGATGTTCAGACGGCCATCTTCCTTTAGAATTGAGAACACGATCGTCATAGGACCTAGTGAAAAACGAGGCTTTAACCGTGGTGCAGTAATTCAAAATATTTTCGAGTGGCTCAAGATACACTGTACATGTAAGTAGTGATTTGCCATTTCAACCATTCGCAGTGATCTATTTCCGGAACAAAATTAACCTGAAACTGAATGATGGCCATATATGGCTCTTCAACACAGCCAGCATCGTGTACATGTAGATCCACCGATCATTAGTCTAAGAGACTGCTACGCTACACATCCACCATGCTGCTTTCCATGGCTTCACAGGAACCCTGACAGGGTGGCTTCCAGGTGCTATGCCTTGCCAAAGGGAAATGCGCATTTTGGGTCTGGGACGGCTTATTCACATACTCATTGTTCATCTCCATATCTGGAGGCCATCCCCTATCTGCCACCTGTAGATACCCTAACTGCCATGCTGCCATGCATACAGTGTATACAGTACATATGACCTTTGTGTTTGTAGCCTGATAAAATGGGCTCATTGTCTGAGCAGATCCCATCGGTGACTGCCCAATCCCTATTAGGCCTGTCACCTAACGTTTAAATTAAACAATTAAACAAAACTTTCACGAACGTTTAAACATTTAAACGGAACCCAAGCACCAGTATTCACGGTCACAGCACCCAAGATGTTCTGTAGGCCTAGGGCCTACTGACCTGTACAAAAATGTACACTGTCATGTTAAAGTATCTGCGCACTGGTTGTAGGATATTTCATCATTCAGTTTGACTTGAAAATATCATGGATGTTAAATAAATCTCCAAACATGTGTCTTGTGTGATTATTTTAGTCAGTATTAGTCCCACATACACGTAAAAGTGTGTTCAGGTATGTCCACACTGCAGCTGCCACTCAAAAGGTGGATGTTAATCAATGGAATTGTAGCGTGCTGTATCTGGGCCGAAGTTTAGGTACATGTACTTCCCCACATAGTTTGAGCAATCACTATGTGTAAAGTGAGCGCCTGCTGTAAAATTGTGACTGGTGTCCTGGTGTCCTGGTGTCCCGGTGGTGCGGTACTCCGATGGTAATTATTTATTGCGAGTCAGTGATTTTCCCAAACAATGTATAACAAATATACAATGTTTGAACCACAATAATGAAGAAGCCAACTACATGTATGTTCATTTAAACAGTTAGTCAATTGGTAAACGGAGAGTGATTTATGCGAACGTTTAAACATTTAATTCCTATTTAAAGACATTACGTTGTTCTGAGTGCTTATCTTCAGATGTCCCCACCAGCTCTACCATCTAAACTTACCAAAGATCATCTTGGTGGGAATCAGTTTTGGGTAAGTATTTCAGTATACATGTACATCGCATACATGTATAAGAGTCAAGTTAATTGGAATCAGCCCATTTTCTTACAAAAGTTACTCAAATCTATGACTTGACAAGTTAGCATGCTTGCAAGTTATAGTTTAGTATGTTTCTGGACGCCTAGATTTTGAAGCAAGAAGTACACAATGTACATGTACATGTACATATGTAAATTACGTTACATACACAAAAGTACTGTACCTGGATGCATGGCTGATCGTATGTTAACTGTATTTAAATGAAAACTTAATATTCCAGGGGCTAAATGTACACGTGTAAAGTATTCTCAGATGGACAAACATACTAGTACTGAGTTAGCAAGATGGCTACAGTGTCGAGGATTGAAATCAACAAGAAAAAAGTCTATTTTTATTGATAGGAAACATTGTTTTTGTTTTGATGATGATTTGCATGACTTTATATCACATCAATGTTCACGTCTAAGATGGCTACTAGGCAGCGCCAGGTGAATACATTTATTTTTGGAAGAAGGGAGACATTTGTGATCAATGTTATAAAAATCATGTACATGTAGAACCTTTCTATTTATGATTTTACTATTAGAGGATGTTCTTCAAAGTAAAACAGTTTCTTAATAAATGTCATTTACAAAAGTGGATGCAGGTGTGGCAGCCTAATACAGTACCGGTACAGTGTATACATGTACATGTACACATGTATGACTCTTGAAAGATCTATTACCCTACTGGTACTTACTGCTATGAAGAAATCATATTTTCACCATGTTATTGTCTATTGATAACTATTATACAAAACAATCAGCTTGAGAAGTTTTCTAAGATAATCACAGCATTATTCTTAAAATGGCAAATTTGTGCCTACATGTACATATGTATGGGGGTAGCAAACAGAAAAAGCCAATTTGATGATATACAGAGCTGCAGCCACTGCACATCTGACACAGCTGTCCCATTATGTAAACACATGTGTAAGGGCCATGAAATCTTCGATCTACATGTAGTTGTCGCTTGCTAGTACATGTACATGTACATTGTTCGAGCGTCTTGGGTTAATATATTGCCAATATGTTGTATTGTTGGTGATTGCAACTGCAATTCCTTTTGGTTTCCAAGGATCAAAGAAATTTGTTTGCAAAAGGGAAGGGGAGAAGATGTAGTTGGGCAAAATAATTTCGGCCTAGCCACAGGTTACGAGTGCAAATTAATTGATCATTTAAAAGAAAGTTTTCAAAACTGGGTCGTATTAATCTACATGTACACGTATGTACATGTATGTTGGTTTTTGTTTTGTTTTACAACATGTACGTACATGTACAATGTATATAGGGGTGTTCCCAGTGGCCCAATGAGCTTTATGTACATGTACAGTGTACATCATCAGAGTCAGCTGGAAAGGGGTGTTTCCAACGACTGTTTAAACTTCGCTTCTGGTGCTCTTAGTACAATGTGCTGTGTTAGTAGTTTTCCCTCCATTATCATTACAGAATTAATTTCGACTGTATTTACTCAAGACAAAATTGGAGACTAGTGATGGTGACATACATGTTACTCAGACAAATTGTAACGTGAGTGACCGTAACGTGAGTGACCTAACGTGAGTGACCGTAACGTGAGTAATCATCTTTTAATGCATTTTCCACAAAAGTGGTACATTGTTATTTGTACATGTACCTACAAACAGTATTTGTTTCAATATCAAAATGTTTTTTCCTGACTATCTACATGTACATGTACTTTGTTCTAAAGAGCTAAATTCGCTCTTCAAAATTTGTGATTTTCGATTCTATAAAACATTCCCCTCTGAATAAACTACTAATGCATGTCTATAATGACTGCATGCACAATTCCACCAATAACTGCTAGCATGGGCGTCCCTTGATACACGTACATGACATGGCTGAGTGCACAGGGGTAAGGTGGTATTTTTTCTGCGGATTTGTGCATGCGCATGTATTAGACATGCATTAGTAGATATATAAAGTGTATCTGAACATTGAAAGAAAAATCTATATTGCCTTCATATTAATTACAAGAAGTAGGATATATTGGTCTATTGCATTATCGGAAATGACTTGATTTATGACTACCAACTCATTTCGTATGACAGTTCACATACATAAATCTTTTGGCTGTAGCACTTTGGCAGTTATTTACACTGTCAATCACGCACGGTATCTAAGGAAGAGATCAATTACCCTTTTGAGAAGTCTGGATGCAGCCTGCCACCCTCTGGCACCAATGGAACGGTTGGAGGCCAGAACGAGTCTAACAGCCGACTCATAAAACTCAAGCATGTCGAATAGGGCAGCAACTGTCTGTAAAGTAAACAAATTGAGTAACAACTGTGTCAGTGTTCAAACAGGATCTGCACGTACCGCAAACTATAGGCAAGTGGAACCGCATCAACTTGGAAATAAAAATGAAAAAGCGACATTTTGTAAACATTTTAATGGCAGCAATTTGGGCTGTCCAACAATAAACTGAAAATTGCTTTACTACCGGCATTAGTAAATACATGTACACATCCATCAATTACATTACACAGTATATCTCAACATTTGAAGGGAAATCTTCAAGTTAAAAGGGGACAATCATCAGGGTAATTTGGACACTCATTTTCTTAGTGTGTGATGACTTGAAGAAAACCACACAACTTCATGTTTTATCTTGGTTTTATACGATGACATACTATACACGTACATGTACATGTATGTACAGTACCTGTAATCACGTCAATACATGTATTTCCTCATTTTAGTTTTTTGTAAATTACTTGTAAATAATTGTGTATAATTTAATGTACATACCTACTACATGTACATGTACATATCCGTAATATGACATACATGTACATGTATGTCATATTACTACAGGAACACTACACAGTCGCAGATTTTTCAAATTTTGATTATCAATGGAAATAACAATTAATTTACTGAGATGTAAATACACGTACATGTACCAGAATAGAGTATTGTCATAATCAAATTATAGTCATATGACTTTTGATTATAACGGGACAATTAATTATTCAATTTTAATATTCGATGTACAACATTATATATTTATCTTAAGGTTGTATCCAATGATATGATATCCAAATCTATTTTTGTCTGTTCACAAAAAACAATTGCCACCTTTTGCCTGTTTATATACATGTACATAAGGTTTTTCCCTTTAAAACATAATCAAGTACAGTGTACATGTACATGTATCTTGTCTGAAATAATATGTCTGTGTTAAACATCTCATTGCTTTGCCTTTCTAATCAATAAGTACATGTAGAGTGAGTCTACTGGGGACGCGTACGCTTCCTTTGACACCCAATATTCACAAACAGGCTGTGTACCGGTAGTAGAACAGCCAGTAGTCAACGTACATGTACATGTACATGCATGCATGCCCTCTATTTGCTACATGTACATGTAGTACATGTAGGTGTATACACGTACATACACCGTACATCTTTTCAAACAATCAATGATTACCTGTAGACAGAGTACATGTAACTTCCTTTTAGAATTTATTGATTTCACTAGTAAACAAATATTTCTAAGAAGGCCAGACATGTACTTTTGGGTACACAACACCAATAATACATACATACATGTACATGTACATACAGTAGTACATAATAAACATGTACATTGTACAATGTACATCTACAATGTATCTGCTACACACTTTAGTACATGTATGTCGAAAATTCCCACAAATTATTTTTTAAATCAGACTAACTTGTACAGTAGGGATGGATTTTGCCAAACTGCATGTAATGGCCCTGTCACACTAAGGCATATAGCATTTATGCCGATCGAATGAACATTTTTGGGAAAGCCCCAATAGGCTTATGCTGACACACGTCAACCCAAGCACCCAAAAAATCAGGATTGTTGTGGATTGGTCGTACATGTACATGTATACATAACGTACATGTATGGTACATGTATACAATAAATGGAACGTATACAGAATGTATGTCCAACGCATGTACACATGTATAACGTATCTTCAACTTATAACTTATTGGAGCGTACATGTATCTCAGCGCATGTTCAGCAAGTGCCTGGCGTTCTCAACGAATGGCAATTAGCGTATGGGTAGCGTATGCGCAGCGTTTTTCTCTATACACAGATGTTATTGTACAGAAGTTTTGATTACAATAATGGCTATTCTCGAACACTAAAGTGCATGTACTATAGTACCCGAGTCAAATCTAAGAAATAAGAACCTTTCAGTGACCTTCCAAAAAGGAGGTCACTAATAACAGAATAAACCCAGCGGCCTTCTAGCTTGACCAATCAGAGAAGTCTAATCCTACATGGTGTAAATGACAACTCAGCCTGGCGATTGGCTAATCTCTTGAATATAAATTGAGGTGTGTGTGAATCGTTTGTCAGTGTTGAGATCACCGCTTGACGTTTATTACATTTTCTTCATAATGTTGAAAGCTCATTCTTTACTAAATCTTTAGGACATTAGTCGACATTGGCCATATGCTAGATCTACAGTAGGCTTTTGTACACCTATGTCCAATAAATATTAATTTGACTCTGACAACCTTAATTTTACGAATCTTGAAAATGTTCCCGCACATACTGTAAATTGCGGTGTGTCCTTTGATAATGAGTCCATTTTGTAAGAATTCAGCAATACGCCTATTTTAAAGACACTTTTGATGACCCATCCTGAAACCCATATAAGCCATGGAGGTTGAGCAAGATGTCATTCATTAATCATTCTAACCTCTCTAAAAGACGACAACCTGTCTAATTGTATCTAGATATCAATGTGTCAAGCTGTTAGGAGTTTTAAACATCATATTGCTTCCAAGGCTAGATTGGCAGCACTGTCAATGTACAAAACTTAGGCAGTATCTTGACAGAACTACTTGTCTTAAAGTGGCTAACGCCCTAATCTTTTCTCATTATGGACTATTGTAACAGATTGTTCGTCAACGTCCCTAAAAACACACTACATGTACACTGTACATGTAGCTCCCCTTCAAAGGATACAAAACCTCACGGCCAAGTGTCTCCTAAAGTGGTCTAAGTTTGATAGGGCCACTGGTGCTCTCAAGGAGTTACATATTCTACATGTGGGTCTTTCCATAAAAGACCAAAGTGTGACATACATGTACATGTAGTGTTATATCTCAAAAGATAATGTACTTTCTATATTCTTTGCATGTTTAAGTGGTGGGGATAGCTCATACGTTAAATGTAATTTATAACTTAAATTTCTCGAATCAGATTTTTTGTTTTCATATACAATCCAAAACTATCCATCACAGTGTAATGGAGACACCGGTTTCTCAATTTTCTGTTACACGTGAAATTTTGTGACTTGTTTTGCCATAAATTAGAAGGTTTTCATTGAAAATTTAAATTTCAAAGTTATCATACATATAACTCATCTCTCTTGTTACGTGTATGTCCTTCCAATTCTCGTCAAGGGGATGAGGAATTGTATAAGGGCTTCAAATTCAATCACATTTAATTCAAGTTTCGAAAGAGCATCAAATAACCATTGATTACAGCACAAGTACATGTATGTCACGGTACTGTATGTGTTTATGTTATGTGGACAATGTTGAGGTTTTGTATGGTGGTGATATAAATTTCCTGTCTTTATGATTTCACTATAGTGTTCTCTTGTAGTCATTTAGAACTCTCAATGAATGACAAATGATTAGAAGTACATAGTGTACATTCATGCATGTACAAATTAAAATGTTAAGAACAAACTCATTGGCTCTTTAAAACAGAGAGAGCCACCATGTTTTTTTCCAAGAAAGATCCCTTGATATGTTATGTTTGGGCATTCATGAAGTGATGAGTGGTTGAAGAAACCGACTAAGCACTTGTATCCTTCATTGTAAGTGTATCCTCAGGTTAAATAGGACACCCTCATACATGTACAGTCATAATGCACAAATTCGAGCTGCAAATTATAAGGTTGCAAGACCAAAAAATGGAAAAACTGTAGGGTTAGTTGCTACTGTACTAAAACATAATGATTAGGTTTTCCACATTATTTAGTGTCCCTCCAAGCAAGGCACTTCATGACAAGCTGTGTCTCTCCATCCAGCTGTACATAAATGGATACACTGTACCTTGAGGGGATACATGTAGCTGTTCATTTGTGAAATTAATTTGCTGTATACTACATTTCTCTGTGGTACCATCTGAAAAGGAGCTGAAAGGAGCTGAAAAGGTACATTTGTTGTAAATCAGAGTGATGTACATACAATCTGTTTTAAAACTGCTCATATACTTTATGGCAGTTCATTACGATGACCACATCATCAAATACCATACATGTACATGTTTGTAAATTTACTAACAAATTTTATGGTACTACATGTATATTCCTATTCCATCTCATTAAAAAACGAAACCTGAGAATCAACACTTTTTGCCCCACAGCTGTTGCAAATTGCATGGGCCATTCTTTAATATAATAACAGTGTAGACTTTTTAACCACTCCGAAAATAATTATCGCCAGCTAACACCGCAATGCGTAATTAATTTGAGGAAAACGTGCAAAAGTTGACATATTTGTAATTAACTATCTTAAATACTGTACATGTACCTGTAGTGTCCTACATGTTCATCACCGATGTTAGGTCAGTAAGAACATTCGTGACCCTTTACGATAACGTCTTGTGCTCATCATGAAGGGTTGACTTTAATGCTGGACGGGAACCGGATGTTACTACTAATGTCCTGAACGCCCTTGCATCGGTGCACTAAACCCACTATGATCAGACCCAGAATTGCTTCTGGGTATGTTAACATTTTCAGCACCTTGCAAACACGGTTCTTCATTGGTGGTGCCAGGCAGTGCCTACATGTACATGTAGATATTCAACTCAATCAAACAGCCGATACATCACGGTAATAGAAGATTACCTAAGGTCACAGCTAGCCTTGTATCCATGACCTTGTTGAAAGACAAACTTGATGACAAGATAACTTGTCATACGCAATAAAATGGTAAATTAGATATGACGAGATGAAAATTGCAAAAGTTAACATTAAATCTCTACCAATGTAAAATTCCCATATAAAAACACGAACTATAAAAACATGTACCGGTACATGCATACATGTACATACATGTACACTGTACACATACAATTGTTTTTAGGGTATTATGAAAAATGTCTCAACTGATTTGAATGGCTGTATGAAAATATTTATGAACACAAGTTGACCTGCTCATAAAATCATTGGTCTGGTGACATAACAGTTTTCATTTACACCCATGTTCACGTACATGTAAAAAACCACTGTACCTCCAGGCTGGTAATACCCACACTGATGAAGTCAGAGCATGGGTAGGGCGATTACATCTATTTATATGTTTGCATCTTACATGTCGCTGAAAAAACAAATAGGCCTAGGGTCATGAAACTTGGTGGGGAAGTTGTTCTTGACACACCCTGGGCAAGCTTGCTTTTGGGGTCAAAGGTCAAAGTTTTAGGTAACTACATGTACATGTACATGCAACAAAAAACTCTTATACAGCATGGGTTAGCATGTACATGTAGCTTGAGTGCAATCTAGTTAATTTGAATTTGTTTTGCTTAAAACCCCCGTCACACCAGACTGGCGTCCTTACTGCGTCCTAAAATGGAGGACGCCGATGGTCGCCGTGAGAACCCCAATGCTTTTTCTTTAAAA
>JAVCKS010019012.1:0-14293 GCA_032273685.1 Pteraster tesselatus | reverse complement strand
AGCACCCTCTATAGTAAACATTTTGGGAGCATTATTTTTTTGTTACCACGTCATAGTCATCGTCGTTTATTACAGATAAACCGTCACTATCTTGACGGGAACGTTTTAGATAACGAGTCAAAAATATGAATTGAAAATTACCCTATTGTGTAAACACTGAGCTGTTCTGCAGAACTGAAAGGGTTCACTTTGTGGCTACACAATAGAGTACTTACTCTTGTTTCGATGGGCTAATCACATTTGTATGTTACTCATCAGCAATAATTGTAAATTGATTAGCAATATGGCTGGCCACAAGATTTTCTGTGGCTTCAATTTTTGCTCAATAGATGCTTGCAGCATCACTGCTGAACTTCTTTGTCAGCCGAGTATAAAGTGAAACAATCTTTCCAAGGGAAATAGGCGTGCACGGACGGGAACATTGGATGCTATGATAAAAGGGTTTGTACAAAATTGAGGTTGCCCTGACACCCGGTCAGGGCAACCTCAGTTTTGAGGTTCCCTTAATGTTTCTGATTATTGGACACACTTAATTATCATTGTGCACTAACCTTTGAAATATGCTAATGCTAAGAGTAAACTCTTCTGTTTCATCACTGATTATTTGCTTAAAGTAAGCACCCATAAACTAGGCTCAATAGTTTTGGCTGTTTCCGTACCAAACCAGTTGTTTGTTTATAAAAATGACTACCGGTAGATAAATCGCCAGGCAATTTCACGGAAGATAAAGCTGAGCCCAACAAAAGCACAAATGAGAATTATGGCACATAATTGGTAAATAACTCTTTCATGGATACCAACACCCCATCTTGAAAAGTGTAGAGAACTGTGCCCCATGTAGATGTACGGCCCACGGTGACTAATCCATGGCACAACAGGGGTGCTACTACCAGGGAGGGGAAAGGATCTATCAAGTGTTTTTCTCTCTGTCTGTCTGCGATGGGCTATGGTAAGTGGAAACATCTCTTGTATTACTGTTGTCAGCTCTGAAGGAAAGACAGACAAAGGTTGAACTAGCTAAGCAGGGTCAGATTTGTGGCCTTTTGCAGTGTAATTTCCTGATCTTCCATCAATCATTTCTGTTCGTTTGTCATATAGCACATGAAGGAAATGCTTGAGAATTTTGAATGCAAAATGCCACAGCATTAAACAACAATCGGACCTCATCGAATCCAGGTTAGCACAGAGTTTATCATCCTAATTACGGCAAGAGTTCACGTATGATCCCTAGGCCACAGAAAAAAAAAAATCTTGGGCGGGCAGGTTTTTATTATAAAACTGAGCTTTGTTGGAATGCAAAATGTGAAATAAACAACACTTTCTTCAGCAAAATGAGTTTATTTCTTTACTCCATAGAAAACGTTATCAAAAACAAAGCTATTAAATGGGCGCCCTCATTGCCCGTAACGTGCGCCCGCGTTTCGTTCGGTACTTTTAGCAGATGATTTTGAGATCTTGCTAACTCGGCATTAGTATTTTCGATCAGAGAATACTTAAAATTTGCCCCTGGAATATCAAGTTTTCATTCAATATACTGCAGGAACACGCAATCAGTCGACTTGAATTCATATTTGTGACGCTATTATCACCTTTATTCTGCTGACAAGACTCGATCGTAGCTCTACATAAAGGGCATGGTGTAACGCCATAGGTGACTCCTGTGCTACGGGCCAGCTGCCTCAGACATGGCTCGCAGAATACATGATGACAGGGTAGACAGTGGTATGGATTAAGGTACATATCGAGGCAGACAGGACAGGTAGTAGCTTCTTGGACGGATATCCTGGGTTGGTCTCTGAGGCTGCTAAGGCTTAGGTGCAAGTTAGGGTCCAGTGGACTATCGGCAAGATTCTGGATATGCGGAATATAACAACATAAATATATTTTTTTTAAAGATACCAAGTGTAGCTAACCAACCTTTCTTTGTTGTAGGTTGGAATCGCTTGGTTACACCTATTTTTTTTGCTAAGGCCTAACAGAAAAATAGTTCTGTTTCCGATTACATAGCAAGAATTTTTAAGGTAGGTAGGTGCGATCAGCAAGTAAACATCTTCGATATCAGTAAAATAAATAAAAATTTGACTCGCGTGTTTTGTTGAAGGTTGATCGCGTAAAATTGGAAACGATTTTTTTTTTTTTTGAGTTTGGCAATACAATTTTTTCTGAAGGTAAGGTCGGAAATCGGAAACAGAACTATTTTTCTGTTAGGCCTAAGTCTATGTTTACTGCAATGAACCTAATATAATTTGATGATCACGCATATCAAAGATGATCTCGGTTGATGACAAACAGCCCTTGTCGTTTTGAAAAGTTGCTCGAGAATTTGAGCGATATAATTATGACAAGAATGCAAACTTGAACTTTTATAAGAATGGTTCTGAAAAAAGAAACCCAAAAAAAAAAAAAATTTGGTTAATTAATATTTCGGTGTGATGATTCAGCTAGATTCAAACACGAAACATTTCACTAACTCTTTCCCGCTCAAGTAGATATTTTCGTTCCTGTTCCTTTTCACTCCATTGTTCATGCCGCCTCAGGTTTCGTTTTTCATTCTTCAATCGATTCCTCTCCCTTCTCGTGCTAGTTCTCACCATGGCAGCTCCCTGTAATTCGGCTGATCTTTCCTTACAAGGGACCTTTGACCTTTGATCTGATTATACATAAACATTGGGGATCTTACAGTTAGGGTTGGCAACATTGGTTTTTCTGATTTCAGAATTTATATGAGAATTTTTATATATGACACGAACCAGTTTTGTTGGTGCCATATATATATGACCTGTCACCAGGATAAACTCGCACAAAGCTATTTTTCAGTATGGCTATTAAAAGTCTATTATTATTATTTCAGATAATAACATTCTATTCTAGCATTTCTCAAGGTTGTATTATCATAATATATAAACAGAAAGGGTAGTTTTATACATTTTCCTGCACTGCATCATTGGGTATATTTTCGTTGAAGCCTGTTTTCTCGTAATTATGTTGTTTACTTTATGGTGGATCTCATGTCTTTCACACACTCTGTTGTGCATACTGACGGTCAAACCCCCCAAGTGTTGCAAACCATTTACAAAGGTATAATTTCTACTTAATTTTAAAATACCAACAAGTTTTCTAAATGTGTGACTTTATCCTGGTTTTGTTGTGACACCTCACATGTTAAAAAATTTATAACAAGGGCAAGTCTTACTGCCAGAATATTTCTCGAGAAGCAATCGGTCTGGAGACCGATGGTTTATCTTTATGTAGCAAACTGTTATCTGTTGATACTGTCTTCATGAAACACTCTTGGTTTGGGCCAGGAGTAGCTAATTGGACCGCTCCCTATTGAAGCATATTGCATAATTCAAACGGATGTGTGGGTTTTCAGCCTTACTCTGTGATGGTGCCTCATCCGTTTCATTTTCTGGCTGGTTCTCCCGATCTTGCACATCAACAGGGAACTCAACGTGATCAGCCTCGGAAGAACTACTCCGACAGGGAGCTTTATCTTGGATGAATGTAGGCCTTACATCTTCTGCTTGGCTCAGTGGTGAGGCCACTTCTTGACTGAATGACGTAATATGTCCATCATAAAGCGAATGGTCTGACCCACTGCCCTGCGTAATCCTCTCATGCATGGAATCAACCGTTGAAGAAAATGGCACGTCCTCGCAGCCTATTTCGCTTTCGTCTTCGTGCTCTGTCTGCAAATACCACCATCCAACAGGTGTGTTACCATGGTAATCTGGGTTCTCCGCAGAGGTCCGATGGGTGTCTCGTGAATGGGACACTACTCGACGTTTAAACTGTATCGACGCCGGATTCCTGTTGTCCCTGATTCTTCTCGCAACTATATCTTGCCCGAGGGCCTCGCGATCCACTCTACTGCTGATAACTTGAAGGCACGACCACGACCCTAAACCGCAGTGTGGGATGTGACGTGTGTTCGGGGTCAGGAAGTCAAATGACCCCACACGACCTCCGCACTTCGGACAGGTCAGTTTCCCTCTAGTCCATTTGGCCTGCACAGTGAATTAATTAACAGTAAAACAAACATTGCTAGTAACCTTTTTTTTGGAATGACTGTTAGGCCAAATACAAAAAATATTAATAGTTTCTCGTCCCAGCCCGCCTTCTTTTTGCACACTGGCTCTTTCTTTTTTTTCATATAAACATTTTGGAAAGAAAAATTTTGCTATAAAATAAGCTAGATTAGTTACTAAAATCGGATACGTGACGTTCGCAAACCTAATAAAAGCCGAGGTCAAGGATTTTAGCACCTTTTCCTATAAACGGGTTGGATACCATCCTGAGTAAAATAACAAATAGAAAGACAATCCCGCCTCCTTTTTTTTGACAGATCTGGACGAGAAACTAATATATTTTGTATTTGGCCTGATTCTTTTATTTTACTGACATCGTTCGAGCAAAAGATGGCAATAGTTATTCCAATTTTCTTATCTACCTCTTCAATGGTTTCTGTCATCCACTCTGGTCTATTTCCATCATTGATGAACCACACACCATTGTTCTCATCGTCTCTGTGGTAACCAGATGCAATAATCTGACCACTCGGACCACTGTTCGGTGACGAGCTGAGCACGTTTGCATCGGTGAACAGTAATTGGCGACATATTCGACATTTGAAGTTGGACATTGCGACAGTCACAGCCACTTGTTGCGGTTAGAGTAGACATTGATAAGCTATCACGCACCAAACGGTGAAAACGTTGTACCGCAGTGAAATCATTTTAAAGCTAAAGACGTCAATTGTACACACGGCATGATGTTTTAAAGGGCACTGTCACCAAATATTGGGGGGGGGGGGGGCAGGGGCCCATTCAATTCGGGGCAAAATGTCAGGAACATTTTGGGGAGCACATAAATAATCCCTGGAATATCATTATTTGGGCAAACTGGCTTCTTGCCCCCCAGGTAGTAACTACCCAAAGAAAAAGGAGAAATTGCTGCTCTTGTCTCTTAATATTTGTGATCATGCAAACTTTGAAGTACCGGTATAAAGTTGATGCTCGACAGGGAATTGGGGGCGTCAGTACTACTCCTACTCCAGTCCGGCCTAGTCCTATTTAACCCGAGGCTGAGCTGTCAGCCCTTTAAATTAATACTATAACTTATAAGCCTATAGGCCAAATTCAAAACTTTTTCCTCGACTGATTCCTAATCTTAGATTTTCCCCTAGTCTAAATAGGTAAATTTGGGGGAATTAAACGAAAGAAACCGAACTTACAGTGTTCAAAGTGCGCTTTAGAAGAATCCTTGGTAATTTGGTTTCATAAACCGTAAGCAGCGCCACCAAGGGCCAGCTTTGAATAATCTACAAAGAACAAACAAGATACATAATATCTTTGATATATCGATATTAAGCGTACGGACAATTTTAAGAGAACACGCTAATAACAAAACGTTGCATTATTACAACGTAGGCTACGTAGTCAAGGCTGTCTTTCTAATTTTTGTAGCTTCTGACCATGACGAAAACCCAGTCAGAGTCATATTTTTCTCGTTAAGAAAAATAACCTGGAACACTGTTTACTGTTTTGTACATAATGTTTGTGTATTTTCACCGTATTCAGTGCTTGCCACCGACCTCTTTTTGTTTTTAGATCATTGCAGGTGCGTGCATGCTGCGCAGTCATATCACAACCTGTTTGGACGTTGTTAAAACTCCGCCCTCTACGTTTAGTTAAGAATGATGTCCTTTCAAGACTATTTCTGAGTGATTCGACTGCAGGCGACAAGACTGTCGCCGTGTCGGCGATACGCGAAAAAATAATAATAATAATGCTGGAAAACATTACTTAAGTACAACTACAGCAAGATAAAGCTACAATAGTTGAAATGGATGTCTGCCTGCCTTTGCCCAATCGACGGAATATTTTTATTTGATTTCTTTCGAAGTCTCCCCAGGTCGTACAAAGATACTTCGTCACTATCGCATCACGTTGGGTGAGTAGGCCGCTACTGACGTTTACTGACATTGAAATTGTGATCTGTGGCAGAGGACCGTGCGACTGCGAATATAAACTGGATTGTCCAGTTTCTGACCGGGGTTGTGTCACTGGTCATTGCCGCAAGTCTTTAACTTGTCTTTGTTTTTTAAATTGAATTATTTTTGTTGACGTTTACGTAATGTTTTAGAGTGCCCTTCGCTTCGTACTAAATACTATTACTAGGAAAATCGCCTTGCCCCTTTTTGAACCGGCGAGTTTGCTGACACCCAGCTGCCCATGCGCTCCACAGTTCATTGTGTTGACTCATCTATTGTGCTGTATTGATTCTATTGTTGGAAAGAATTCAGGCGCTACCTCCAGTTTCCCTTCGTTTATTTTCCTAAATGTACCTTAATTAGACTGAAAAAAATCTAAAATTAAGAATCACTAGAGGAAGAAGTTTTCAACTCGTTAACTTTTTTATATTGATCTTTCGCGGAATTTGGGGGAAATAAATGAAGGGAAACAAACCAGAGGATGCACCTCCCTTCTTGCCCTATTGTTGCTATGTACTGTAGGAAAAAATGTTCAATTTAACAATAAGGGGTGTTGATTATTTGGAACAACTTTACAGAATACCTGTCCTTTTGCGTTAGTACAGTACATGTAGTTAGTTGCTATTTTTACAATAGTCAACATATGAGTAGTGGCACCGTGATTACCGGTAATGCAGTGCTCTATGACTATATGAGTGAAATATCCCAGGTTCAATTCCGCAGAAAGTAACCTTCCGTTTTATTTTATAAATTAATTACTGGATTGCCCTGGAAATAATATAACATAATCTGATTATCAGAGAGGTTTAAAGGCTTTACTTTTCAAGAAAATTTAGCGGAAAATTGTCATCGTAAAAATAACCTAAAATAGTTTGTTTACGACGGTTGTAAAAAAAGCCTCTGCCTTTCTAAAAATAATCTTGTACCCAGCCTTCTTATCACAATCATGTTACATGTACATTTGTAATTGCAAGGGTATAAGACTAGTCTTAAAATGTTTTGACTGAGAAACAAGCATCGAATCTCATGTCATAATAAATTTTGTATAATTTGTATAATTTGTATATAATCTATTCTGTTGAGAAAATCTAGGAGTATTGTTAGGAAAGAAAATTGTTAATCCCTTTTGTTCAAATAAAACAACCACTTTTTATCTTTTCCCATTCGAGGCTCACGGCATTAGTTTGCAAATTTATACAAGATGGTATTAGTGATATAAAAAGTATTTAAAAATAGTTTAAAGCTTTTTAACACTATAATAACAGGCTAAGACTAACAAGATAATAAATAAATAAAGTTAAAGTGGCTATGAAACCCCTTGTTTTTTTTTTAAATTAAACATTTTGTAAGAAATACAAACAAACAAGATGCAGGTCATTCTTAAACAAAAGTCATGAAATATGTATTAAACTATTGCCTCTTCAATTCCATATTCCTGGTGATTTTTTAGGTACAGTATCTTGCACTGTGAAGTTAATGTATCGTTTGCGATTGTCGGAAAGATTGCAGTACTGTACAGGTGCAGTTATCTTAAAAATCATAAGGATAAATCTTCCAAAGTTAGAATTTAGGTAATTCCTATGAAAAACAATGTACGGTAAACCTTTATAGTACAATTATTGTTCCAATTACCGGTAGACATTTTTGTGCTTTCAGACTTAAAATTCCAGCTTAGTTACTGTTGGTGTACACACTGTCATCGATTAACATGTATGGATGTGAATGTACAAATTTAATTACATGTAGTTTGTACATACACCATATGGGTGTGTGGCTGACTGTGGTTTTGATTGTTTGTGAAACTACTGGTGTGTATTGCATAGCACATAAGGCCATAATAACTAATAGTGTGACCTTCAATGTTGTACATTGCTGAAATGAGAAGAATACAATGATTTTGTTGGCTGATTTTCGACACGGTTCGCCAGAATAGCCAAGTACAGTCCTCTCGAACATTAAAGCGTAGATACTGTATCTGGCATTTACTCCCAAGTCTGGCACACAAACACAAACTGTTGTATAAGAATGAAGGATCACATTGTATTGTACAGTATATGAACCAACTAACTACATGTACATGTACCTACACATGTAGTAATTAGGGGAATTGATGAAAGACACTTCAGGGATGTGGAATGTCCATACCATGTGCTGTAAACTATACACTGTACAAAAATGCTGTGCAAGGAGCCTGGTCTTGAAAGTTCTCTTTTTTGATTAGGGAACCAGGCTAATACTAGTAGAACAAAGTCCCACTTTCATAGCACTATTCAGTACCTAAATAATCAGTTTCATTTCATAGATTTAAACCTACTGCTTTAAAAGTACAAAAATCACAGCAACCAGTGATGCTAGTGCTAGTTGTAAAATATGTTAAAGCGCTTTATTAAAAGTGAATTGTGTCTGCTACAGCAAATGTTGTCTACCACTGATACAAGCAGCTCTCTGAAATTGGTCCAAAGATATGGGCCAAAGATTGTATAAATTACTTTTTTGTTAATATCCGATGCAATGTGTGTACGCACATACACATGTATAGCCCTACATTGTAATTAGTAATTGTATTAGGCCTCGTAAAAACAATTATTTAGAATTGTATTCAAAGAAAATAAATAAGCTTTGCCGGCAGTATTTTGCACAGTATCTTTTTATTTTGCCAATTGTGTGTCAACTTGACAAGAAAGGAATCTTAGATTATTTATGGAAAATGTCAAAAAACAAAGGTACATTTTTATATCTGGCATACTGTATCTAGCCATGGCAGTAAACACTATATATTGTATGTCAATAATCATACAAAATATTTGCAACTTGTAAATCAAGCCCTACAACAATATTTATTCAAATGTGTCTGTACTCAGTAAAACATACATGTACATACTGTACGTGTACACATGTCATATACATGTACGTGCACTCTATCTGGTGAATGAAACATCACCACACAACTGTTCGTCAAGGGATTGGTGTAAAATAGATTGAAAGACATTGGAATGTCACCCCATCATAAATAATCCAAGCCTTTGGAGAATGGCTAAATAGATCATTGAAAATGAGGATGATGAGGAAACAAGATGTTATGATATGGAACAGTACAGTACATGTACTACATGTATACTGTATAGGAAAATGTGTAACGTGTTAAAATCAATATTCAATACACTGCACCTCGCCGAAGGAATGGCGAAAACATTCAATTTTACCTAGAAATACTTGTCTTAGACAATAATAATGACATACATACATTATGTATACATGTACAATCTACACTGTACATGTATACAGCTTACCCCCCCCCCCTTCCCCTCCGCTTAGCTAACCATCCCTCCCACATACATGTACACACTTTCAACTAAAATCAATTTGACTGTAGTTCAGTAAAGGTTAACTCCAGCTACACAGTAGTAACCATTTCATGCAGAAGTAAGCCTATTAGTCACTGCTTGTTTGATCCATGTTTGAGGGTAGTTCCCGCCTTGTTAGTATTAGATTGACCAGGCCATACTGTGACATGACAAGTGACCCCTTAACAAGTACATGTACAGTATGCTTGTATTGTACCTGTATACACGTATCTTCGCTCCATTCTTGTTCATTAGATACTTTCTATGTACGTAGGTAACAACTATTGTAACTCAAAGTGGTAGTGACACCACTACATGTACAATACAAAGTGCATTGTGAAGAAGTTGGTTCTAAAACTGAATAAATCCCTATTCCAAATACTACAATGCTACCAAATGTTTTGAATCGTTAATTTATCTTACATGTGTTATTCAATAAATGTTAAAACGGAAATAAAATTGATTTTGTTGCTATCACTTCCCCTAAACCCGAAACAGTCATTTTTACACAAAGAAAATTTATTATTTTGAATTTGAACTAAATATTGTACAGTACATATTCAGTACAAATAGTACCAGTACATTTACATCAGAGTGTTACAGCATGTAGTATTTGTATATTTGTGTATCATGTATAAAAATGAAGTTGATATTGTGCTACATGTACATGTATTTTGATCCAGCCAGGGTACAATTCTCAATCTACAGTGCAGTCTACTTACTTCATGGAAGTGTAATATATCCTTAATCAAAATCTGGTTATGTAATGTACGTGTGTAAACCACCGGAAAGCTCAAAACAATTCTCAGTGTTAAATAGACTATGACGGCATTTTACCTCCAAGGGGCTTGAAAAACGACGGGTATTCTGGAATTGCTCCGAAAATGTACTGGTATGTGTTGTCTGTGGTAAGGTCTGTTTTATCTCAAAAGACTTATGGCTGTGCATAAAGATGTCATTCCACAATCTGATCCTAGCAATCCTATTTTGTATCTTGTACTACATGTACATGTACATACATGTACACTGTACATGTATGTTTCAAACGGTGCAAATCTTCTGCAGGGCTCAAAAGCCATTTTAGAGCTCATGATTTTAAATATATTGAGACGGCTCTAATAATCTATAAAGATATTGCAATCAATAGTATGTACAACATGTATTCAAAAAAGGGTTTCACCCCCAAGTGACTAATTTTCGCAAAGCCAGTTGCAACTGTACATGTACGTACATGATGATCAAAGTACATGCACATGGGTGCATCAAACTTTTCGACTACAGTACATGTACAAGCCCCATGTACATGTACATGTAGTGTACATGTACATTGTAGTTATTGGTACACGATCAATACATTGTAGATTACATTTTGACATGCTCAATCTACATGTATGTGTACATTATATTTCGTTATCTGTACGTGTACACAAGACATGTACATATAACATCATGTGGGTGTTTCCATAAATTAGGGTACCAATTCCTGACGGTGTCCCCTCTTACGTTGGGAAATGTACCACCTAATTACTTCTAATTGTTTAGAGTATTTGCAGTCATGTTTGAATCAGAATCAAAAGGCAATACTAACATTTTTATATTCAAACACAACAATATTATTAGGAGTCATAATAATAAAATATTAATGGATTCATTTCACGAGGTAAGAGGAGACACTATCAGAAATTGGTATCCTAACTTATGGAAACACCCATGTACATGTAGGCCCCGCAATCACTTTGACAAACATGAGTGATGAAGAATACTTTGCCAATGGACTCACTAGAAATTTACTAAACTATTATTTTCAGACAATGTTATGGTTAGCCCAGTGTAGTGATTGATTGCACAGTGTGTAGCCAAGAACTGAAATTAGTTAGGGTTTTTGGCATGGTATACCCGTGGGAGCCAAGTTGGAAATAAACCCACAACTTAAATAAACAAAATAAATAGGTTTGTGAACCCACAGTGAACTCAGTTGGATTGAGCAACCAGCAAGGATGTTAAAGGTATTTGTACAGGATTGCTAAAATTGAAAACAACTTGTTTTAAATCTGAAAGCTTTGGGAAAGTGATTTTAATCGCAACAATATTGGAATTAGCCACATTTATGAATTTTCAAATAAAATATTTATAGATTCTCAAAAAAAAAATTGATCGGAATAGAAATTGATAACAAATTTTCACATAATTGTTTTGTTACATTGTTTTTCCACTTTGCATTAAAAAAAAACCAATGAAACAATGTTTACAAAAACTACATGTAGATGAATATTCTACTACAGGTTATCAAAACAAGCTCCTCAGTAGAAGATCATTAATTAGCACAAATTACATTTTACAGTAGCTACAGTATTGTTGGATTATAATTATGAGATTATGTTCTTGTCTACATGTAGAATAAGATATTTAGGAAGGGTGGGTGGTTAGGGTTAGGGAGCCTACAGTGTACATGTATCCAATTACATACATCTAAGAATTAACAGCTTATAATGTCTAATTATCTGATATTCGATATTATATCCAGAGACCAGAGATTTATATTCTGCAGTCTCTCGCTGGTATTGCCTGCCAAACGTTCGACTGCCCATCCAGGGAGTCAGGAAAAGTGCAAGCACAGTATTTACATTTTAATCTTGCAATAAGATTAAATATTCAGTGAAGTGGTGAGATTAGCATGTCTATTTTACACTTGTAATTCGATAATCCAGTCATAAATGGCAGTCGTTTGAGTTCAATACATGGTGTGTGCATCTGCACACCGCATAATATAGATCGGATCTCTTGTTAAGCAAAATGTTTGCAAACAGCTTGTTAAATATTCTCTCCTGATTTTCAACGTTCTAAAGGGCTGGTATGTGTACATTGTTATTCTGTTGCCTGCTTTGTGCTTGCTGTATTACATTGCCACATGCCATTAGCATTAGTCTACCCCTATTGACAGAAGGACTCTAACTAAACCCAGTACATTGTAAGGTTTTTGGGAGACCAACATTAAATGATTTCCACGTCATTTATGCTCTCTACTGCCGGGCGAGGTTGTAGTTTCCCAGTCTGGATCCATGTCTTATTGTGGTTATTTTTTAAGCAAACTAACGTTGAGAAGGAACAAGGAAAGTGATTTCTACATACATGTATAAAGCAACAACTACATTTTACTGTAAGTGTATTTTTTATGACTGGCACTGTTTTCGCAATTCCACATGTAATTGGGGTACACCTTACATTTACACGTGGCAATTATAGAATGTTAAAAGAAACAATGTCATTTTCAGAGATACCGTACATCGTTTTGCGAAAACACTGCCATACATGTACATGTAGTACTGAGCCCAATTAATATTGAGTGAACATATCCAATATCTCCATGCTTGCCAAGCAAGTATTGTTTGGTACTAAAAGGCAAGAATGCTTGACATCCAGGAAGCTGGAACAAAATCGGGGGCTGCTTGACAAACATGCTTGCCTAATAAACACAGCCTATTTTTATACCAAACTCCCTCCTAGGTTATTTCTCTCGCTCTTCTCCTATCCCAGTGACAAATGTTGTTGCCTAGCTGTCAAAATATTCACCAGCATTTTTTTTTGCCAATTAATCAGGCAGGCTGACAAGCCAAGACAGCATAGCATGTACACGTACTGTAGGGTAGGTGTGCTGGAGAAACTAGTGTTAAAGGGCCTGTGAAATTACATCCTTTTTAACAAAATGACATTCTTGAGTACGGGTACCAGGAGTACAATGTGTAGATTTTTGTAAGTTCATGTTGGTTTTGGCTTTGAGCAGTGATAAGCAACAATCATTTGCCAGTTTATTTAACTTAGAGACGAACGGTACAGATGTACATGTACATGTATGGGACTGTGAAATATATGGAAATATATGGAAATATAGGGTGTTGTGGCCGAGTGGTCTAGTGCACTGGACTGCAGAGTCTGAGGTACTGGGTTCAAATCCTGGTCGTGACACTTGTGTCCTTGGGCAAGGCACTTAACTGTACTTGCTCCATCCTTCGGATGGGATGTAAAGCCGTGTGACATGCACGTTAAAGAACCCAGAACTTATCGTGAAAGAGAAGGGGCATGCCCCGGTATATCTGGCAGTCTGCACCCCAATGGTGCTATTGGATGTAATAATAGTCATCAAATGATCCCATTCCTGTAATTGGCGGTTATTCCGCTGTTGGATGTGGTAAATAAATAAATAAATAAGTAAATAAATAAATATACATCCATGGTGATATTGGTGATATTGATAGTCTTGGGCTAGTCACTGGTACTAATCAACTTTCAGTGCTAGTATACATATAGGTTGCTGTTTACCCAGCCGCACCATGACACCAAGTTGGTAAGCATGAGAAGTATGCCAGTCTACACCAAGGCTGGTATTCTACATTAGGCATTTCAGTGACGTCACAAAACTAGTTAATTTTGGACTTACACTGCTCTGCGCTCAAAGGTCCGATGTTATGACAAAACTTTCGATAATAACGGGTGTTTTATTGAAGCAGTCAGGATAGGACTTGCCGTCTATAATTAATGGATATATCTAAAAGTTCAACTGTTGAAAATTGGGCTGCGTAAAGATAGTACTTTTCAAGATAGGATTAGAAATCTAACCCACCCTGCGGTGGCGTTCGTACCGAGTGGCCCGGAATCCACCAAACCGAATGCGGCACTTGGTTTATCGCTAAGCGACGGGTTCCACTAATCTTTGACGCGTTGTGTTTTTGACCAATTTGGACCAAAGTGCGATCGACCCTCGAGATATACTCATACTTTCTGGAAGACAAAACGCCCCTTTACAAATGGTGTGTGTCTCCAGAAAATTGGTTCCGCTGTTGCAAATTTACGACGAAGAGAATATTTTGGACTTTGATTTCTCAATTATCTTGACCTCACTTTATAGGGTAGAAGTTCAGTAATTCAATTAATTATATTTCTCCATGTATGTAAAGTTTGA
>JAVCKS010018979.1:0-14295 GCA_032273685.1 Pteraster tesselatus | reverse complement strand
ACTATTCCCCCCCCTTCCCCACCCTTCCCCACCCTTCCCCACTCTTCCCCACCCTTCCCCACCTTCCCCACTCTTCCCCATCCTTCTCTTCCCCACTCTTCCCCATACATCCGACTATCTGTAGTGTTTGCATATCTCAATGAAATGAAGACTGCAACCCCAACCACTCCCCAGATTGCTGGAAATGTAACTAGTGCAAATATGCAAAATATGCGATAAAGTATGTGATAAAATTTGCGACATCGCAAATTGCGAAGATATTTTTGATAAAATTTGCGACATCGCAAAAATTTACGAAGATATTTTGTGATAAGATTTGCGGCATCGCAAACATTTGCGAAGATGTTTGTGATATGTGATATCCCTTCAGGGACACCATACCCGGTCACTGGGCCCACATAATGAGGTGCTGCTACATATTTTACTCGAATCCAGCTGAACCAGGAGCCGCCTCCCCAAACAGCGGAAACATCCACCCCGCATGGTAGAA
This sequence comes from Pteraster tesselatus, assembly GCA_032273685.1. NCBI lineage: Eukaryota > Metazoa > Echinodermata > Asteroidea > Velatida > Pterasteridae > Pteraster > Pteraster tesselatus. The sequence goes on along the minus strand of JAVCKS010018979.1, from coordinate 13,805 downwards.
ATTGATTCTGGAATGCCCTGGAAGATCAACGACTGAGTGGTAATCAACGCGGTCACCCCGCCATTAATAGCACCAGACCCGCTCAGGAAGACTTCTCCAATGGACCTGTAAAGTACTGTACGCCTGGAGCAGGAGTAAGTCCGGGACGAGTATTTTTTCGTACATAACTCGGGGGTCTACAGCAGTTGGCAGCACCACACCTTTTAGCAGATAATCTGAAGAAATACATGTGTGATGTTATTAGGATTATTACTTTATTAGCCTAATGAAATTTATAAATCTAAATTATATTACCCTAACCTATAACTCTAATCCTAACCCTAAATCGACCACGTGATAAGTGTTGGCCTAGAGAGCGGTTCCTGTTGGCTATCGCGCAAGGTGGTATTCCCAAGTTTCTCCCAAGAGGGGGGTTTTCGTAGCCACTGTGGTCCGACAACAGTGCTGTCGGTCGGATGACACACGGCGCCAGGTAATCAGTCTTGCTGATTCTCGTAGGATAAAGAGCAATACATTGCTTGTATGCATAATACGGTCACAACGTCTGGACAGGAGCCCACGAGACCACAAATGGTAGGATTTACAGAAAAAGGCTGCTATAATGGTCACACATGAGAGAATCCTAGAGATGAGTTTGACCACTCCTGTCCTGAACACAACCCTTTTCTATAAAAAGACACAAAAATGATGCCAAAACACTTGTTATCCATGATGCCACGACTGTCACAACCTGAGAGAGACCAAGCCATTGACATGCTCCAAGCCGGAAGGAACTGAGGGGCTGTGGTGGTGGTAGTGCGGTGGTGCTAACTTGTTTTGTTTTTGTTGTTGCTGTTAACAATGAAATAAACATTACATTACTGGGCTCAAATATCAATGACATACATGTATGTGGGATCCAAACACATACATTTGATTTCACAACATTCGGGCAAAAACTTGTGAAAAGATCTGTGGTGTGTTTCTTTTTTCCTTGAGTGTACTATTAATGTTATTACTGTAATTTACTCAGTGACAAGGAAAGCCTAAACTCCCATACTTTCGCTACTAAGTTGATTATTATTAAAGCACCCTTTTGAAATAAATCTTCTTATTGTCGTTCAATAAAATGAAACTGTTTTTTTGTGCTCTACCAATTTTCATATCAAAGTTCATTATGCATCAATCATCGTTAAAGACGAATATTAATGGAAACTTAAAGACCAAACACACTACTGTTTTCCTTTAGGTGGTTAAGTAGATGCTATTTTACAAATATCTGAAGAAATTCTTCATTTAGAAATGTATAAAAAACGTAGTAAAGTTTGTCATTTTTCTATCACTCCGAACGGCGACTAAGAAATCTTTCCTACAATGGCCGTTGGCGGCAGCAGGCATTTTATGACATCACATGACGGCTGTATCGTCTAAGAGTCGTTCAAACGTGCGCCACATTTTGCTCAGGGTAGCGTGATTTATGTTCATTGAAACAATGTCTCCCATGGAGATAACAGGCAATCGCATGGATACGCCGCAGTGATTTCCACGTATTGGTGATTTTCACGTTTTTTCCGGAAGGAACTACATGTTAGACAATTTCTCCCATGGAGACAACAGGCAATCGCATGGAAACGTTGCAGTGATTTCCACGTATTGGTGATTTTCACGTTTTTCACGGAAGGAACTATTTTATACAGACATTCATGTTAGCCGTTGATAAAATTAAGCAAGTGTAATTCTTTCACACAGCAGCGATGTAAATTACATACATGTAAATGTACATGTGTACATGTACATGTGCATGTGTAGTACTAAACACGTCACTACACGTGCACAGTTATGATGTCCCACACAAACGTTCAAGAGGTAGTCCCATGGCCCATGCAGTTGTTTACAGCAATGCATACAGCCGTCAAGCAACGTCACAAAAAACGGTCATTAATAATTCATGAGATAGCTTGGGTTTCGCATTTTGCAATAATAGACTGTTAACTTCTGAGCTTAATTTTCGCAAAATGGAACTGTTTTTTAGATTTTCTTTTCATTATTTAGTTTAAAATAACACTAACATTAAAATAAGACAATTAAAATTGTGCTTGCCAATGCGATGCTCTTTAACTCAATAATGTGTAATGATTGACGTTCATAACCCGACCTTTCACTGAAAGGTCAAGTCATCCGGATTCACTCCTTAAAGTGACATACATATAACCTTTACTAGGGTTAAATAGAGACGCTAGAAGGTTACCAGACCTACTGGGGAAATCAGGCAGGATTTGATAAGAAAGTTGCATGGGGCGACCGGTGTCCAAAAAAATTGTTTCTAAAAAAATCCAAGAGTGATTATACTGCACGTATTTAATATAACACAGTACAGGAATGTTTGGACGTTATTCTTCGTGTATTATAAATATAACATGATCGCTTTAAACCGCGAGTCGGAAAAACAGTTTCCCGCCCAAACCCGACAAGTTTCTGAGCCGGCCAGCCAATCAGGGCTACTGCACCCAAGTATAATACAAGTAGGTGTGTGCATGTGTGCAAACACAACTAGCAAAACTCAGACTGCGAAGTTTACTCATCATAAACGAGAAAGTTTCCATTCGCTATCGAATGTGTTTTATACAAAGTACAACCATTAGAAGGAAGAATTATACATTAAATATGTTGGTTTGTTTGTTGATACCCGTGTTTCTGTCCGGGGTAGTTTCGGGCCAGAGTTCTCAGCCAGGCAACCCTATAGTACATAATGGCAAACAACAATCGCTCGATGTCGTTCAACAAGAATTGGATGTTAAGAAAGTCGTGAATGAATGTACAAACTACAAACTGTCTATCGGAAAGTATACCAATTTTTTTTACACCTGTTGTGGGGAGTTGAAGGTTGAAAATCCACCCATCACTGGAAACGAGGTAAGGACTTCATATGATTATTTGATATCGCGTTTTGAATTATTACATTGAGATGTATAGTTAGCCTAGTATCAAAGCAGTTTCGACGACACAAAATATTAACTGATATTAGAATTAATGATCTTATCAATTTACTGTTAACATTTCCAAAACTGTCGTTTGATGCTAAAGATATTATTACAGCATTGGCTAATAGGAAATACCCAGCCATTATTCATTGGAGCCACCGGAGAACCCTTCTCAATTCCTGCTGCAAATTTTAATTTGTGTGATATATTATTTTCATTTATTTGTTAGGAAATAGTAGCGAATTGGGATTGTAATCCAACACGTATACGATATACCACTATTAATGAAACGGCGCGTTTTGACTGTAATGGGAGTGTTGGACAGCAATCAGCCAGATATATGTAAGTTTATATTATAACTGAACAGATAAGCGTAACTTTGTAATATATATATAACCCCAGATCTACTACAAACTTCTTACAGCATTAATTGCATGTTTAACTCTCCAACTTGTTTATCACTATCACGTTCGTACCGGCATTACATGTACATGTACTAGCTTCACCTTTGACAGGCTGTCTTACACACAGTGCCTACGATGAAGTTTCATTGACTCATAACCTCGCTCATAACCGTCTAAAAATACCGCAGACCGCCAGACTAATGAAAAGGTTCCCGTTTGAACAAAATTGAAAACATCGCAGTGCTTGCATTATGTAGTCTTGTGGCTGTGCTTAGTATAATGATATCATTCGGGTTATCTTACGGCTCTCCTTATGGATTCTTACCATTATGGAATCTTAGTATACACATGATTGGTGATTTTTCCCCAAATGGGTATATAATGTTTTGGGACTATTAGTAGTTGCTATTGACATCAGAGTGTTTCAATTGAGGCTAAAACAATATGAGGCCTTGGGCTTGGCGGATGTGCTTCATACGTGTTTCCTTCCTGTACTAGGGCGAGGTGATTCAGCGTAAAAAACCTCCAACGCATTATACTACCGCGCGGGTCTTTGGTAATGATTCACACATAATCCCAGTGTCAAACAACCGGTTCAGAGAATATTGGCATATAGACCCTATCGCACAGCAGTCATGCTGAAGTAATTCCGGTTTAGGTATGGGAAGATATTATCCTGGTATGACAAGAACTTTCCCACAAGATGGCCGCAGTTTAAGAGAGTCATTATAGGACAAATAGTACTATTTGTCCGTTACATTTATTTACCAGAGTACGGCCCAATAAAAAAATGGTAGTGGTTTCCATTGGGAACCTGCAATAATACATAAATAAGATTGACAACGATACGGGGTACCCGAAGGTAACCCTGGAAACCGGCATGTTATTGTGGAGAAAAGGGACAATTACACTGACCATTTGGAGAGGTTCCAGCGTATAATTTCCGAACCGACCCATATGAAATAGATAATATCCAACCTGTTTTTGTCTGTTGTTGTTTGTTACTAGATGCAACGCTCGCTGGGGTTGGGCAGCGGAGGAGGATTGCTGGGCGTGGTCGGTTTGTTTTAAAGGGGCGTGTCAAGCCGTTGCTAAGGAAGCAGGGTGAGCTTGGACGAACAATGAACACAATTGAAACTCGGAAATCAGATGTACTCATGGTTACTACGGGAAGGCCTACCCGGATTATCATTTATCATTATTACACATTTACCAAGTTACCAATACCAACACCGTTACCATTACTACGGGAATAATGCAGAACTGTTTGAGGGGGTTCCCTTTTAGTAACATATAATACCTGTATTTTAAGTGTTTTTCCTATCCCCGCCCAGAAAACTCTTTTACCTTGTTAGGGGGTTCGATCGGCCCTGGATCTGCCCCAGTTACCATTACCATTACTATTACCATTACCACTACCGTTATCGTTATTATCATCATTATCACTAAATTATCTTCGCGCCTTACCAATGCATTAATACAGTGATCGCTTCATTGATTACCCATCAATTATTGACTCCTTTCGTCTTTGTGCCCTACAGAGCGCCCCCTGAAGGTTTCTGTGGTGACGGTCGCTGCGATATGAGAGAAAACTCCAACTCGTGCCCCGGTGACTGTTGCCCCCAATCAAACCCGGACGACTGTTTGATGAGAAACAACACGTGCACCAAAGCCTGCTGTTCCGAATCAACTTGCTGCGCCAGCGAGACTTCGGCATTCTTCGGTCATTTCTGGACTATTGTGTTCAGTATTATCGGAGGAGTGTTTCTACTGATCAATGTTTGTTGTTGTTGTTGTTGTTATTGTTTCTACAAACGGTGTAAGGGTGTTAGACCGAAGCAGAAACACCCTACCAAGGTGGACCGACAAGACACAACAATGACAGTACTATCAATGTAAAGTAGGGTACTAAAATGTGACGTCATTGGCCGTAGCAGTTACCAGCTTCGCGCGGTGTGACAGTGGAGGATTTCAATGGAACGAATCAGGGCAACATGTTGGCATAACTACTGGTTGTAAACATTGCAGAATGGTGTCACAATTCTGGTACCCTGTTTGGTGTAAACCAATGCTCTACGGTAAACATACACGAAGCTGGTTATTCCTGCAATAATATCAGCACGAAACTATACGTTACCCCTGAAATGAGAGTTACCAGGCCGAGGACATTATAGGCCTACCTGTTTAAGTTGGTTAAAATATCGTTTCTTTAAAAGATCAAGGGGTAAATAGTCTTAGACATTACTAATATAATGGGGCACATGGTTGTTTATCTCCGTCTGTCTGTCTGTCAAGATTACGTAAAACTATTTGATGGATTTTAACCAAACTTCGTGTGAAATAGCTAATGAGCCAAGGAAGAACCCATTCGATTTTTACATTGATCCAGATCTGGATTAGCACATCACGCACATCACGAACAAGATGGAGGCAAGCATGAAATTATTATGGAAGCGTGTGTTTCTTCTTATTTTTTCGAAATACTAACAATTTATTGGATTCAACAGGTTTATGTTCACTTACAATAAATACAAAAATTATATATGCTAATTAAAAATGACATGCCTTTACTTTAGCTTTAAATACATTCAGGACCCTGTAAAGTTACAACTTTTGAACGCAAGAGGGCTCTGCCCTACTACACAACCCCGCAACAACAGTGCCACCTGGCGGAGATTTGTGCTCTATACTGAGTGCAGTCTTCTAGGTTGATTGTGCAATGACTTTTACCAAGAAATAATTGTTTATAATTTACGTATTCATGATTAATGTACTTATTTCATGTTTGCGTTGTCTTCAAAAAAATTCTCTTATTTTATTTGTTAACGAATTTGTTTTTTAATTATTTATAATATGCACGAGATCAATACTGTCAAAAATCACCCATTTGGTACACAATGTATCCAATTATACACATTAATTATTGTTGGACATTTCAGATTAGTTTTTGCTTAATTTGTATTCAACAATATACAGTATTTTTACTACCGTAAATGTTAACCATTTTCAATTACGTTACGTAAAATTAATTTTGACAGGGAAAAAAATTTAATGTTCACGATTCCGTACGTTGGTTCGGTGGCCATGCCAGCAGACATCTTATACCCCGACTAAAAACGTTTCTAAAAAACGTGTATATAAATTGTATAACTTGTTTGTGTTGTATATGTTTGATTGCGGTTGACTGTAAATATTGTTTTGTAAACGAGGATATAGTTGAATATTATAAAATAAGAGTTTGCTTCGTACTTTGGGGCAATTGCAATGATATAGCCCAGGTCCAATTGGTACAGGAAGTACAATGTCATTATTATAATGATGCACCACTAATTGTGAGGGGTGTGGTGGTTGGCATCTCAGAGTGGGGGTTAAACAATACCGCGTGGGGTTATAGATCGTTAAAAGGGGTACCTAAAAGTCTTCACTGCCGCGGGGATGGGCGTGCCTTTCTTGCATCTTGCGGGTAAGAACGTTATAAATAAGACCAATTCTACCTTGAGAAATCATAGAATAAAATAGAATAGAATGGAAATGTGTTGTCTCCTTTCTTTGAGCGACCTAAACATCACCAAAATACAATGCGCGCACAGCTTGCCAGGTAGGAAACATGCGTACCGACCACTGATATCAATAGAACCGGATGGCGCTCTGGTTTAAACATGCATGGTGAATTTTGTGACCCATCTTTGGCCAAGTTGAAAAAACACAACCTGTACGTACAAAGCTTTGTAAGTGCTTCACTTCCGTTTTGTCCCGAAGTTGTTGCAACGCTGATAATCCGTTTCCGGTGTTGTTTCCCTGGATGGAAACCTTCCCTGCCAATTCCACAGCAGCTCTCAGGCACAGGTTTATTTACGATGATTTCCCATTAAATAGAAAAAACAAATCATTTTGTGACGTTTTGCATGTGAACATATTACTCCGCGCTCAGTTTTTGCCAAGCAGGCAGGAGAAGATGGAATCACGTGATCGCAGTGTAATTTCGTAATCACATTAACATTGTCTATACAGAAAATATTATGACCGCTATCAATTCGCGGCGTTCCCATAAATCGCTGAACGCACATTGCATTGTGAGAAAATATATTTATCAGCTGCCGAGACCACATTTTTACAGCTAAAGTTGGGTTCCCACCGAATATTGTTATAATGCGTCCGTCCGTTTCCCGGACTTGCACGGTAGCGCAGTGGTTAAGGCGGCGCGCTATGAGTGGAACACCCAGCTTCAAATCCGCGGCGAGATTTTCAATTTTTATAGATTAATTACCACGATTGCCATGAAAAAATTGGGATTAACAAAACAACCAAATATAGGTTTAAAGAGCTACTCCAGCTGATGCATGTTTTTCTTATTTTTCAACTTTATGGAGAAGAACTAGATCTAATAAACAGGCATAATATGTCAGTATCATTGTCTGGGACGAGTGTTTTTATGTTTTTGTAGCCGTTTTTTCTGAACGGCAAGTCTGGTTTGGCGATAAGGAGGGCGCTATCACGGATCGTTTACATCTAATGTATATTGATTTTTGTGACAACATACCCGGGACAACAATCCACGACGACGTGCGCTCGAAGGCAACCCTAGCGCGCACGTGGCGCAAAATGAAGACTTGTTGGAAGAGGACAGCATCGATGAAGAATTATATTCTGATGATAAATGGCTCAAATTCAGACAGCATCGACGGAGACGAATGTAGATGTTATGTCACTGATAAAGATGAAAGCCGCGGTGTGGAGCCGTACCCGGCGGTTTGAGTGACAGTTTCACCAGTTAAGCCAGGTTCTTCAATTTCGCGTACAGCCTCCAGCATTTCGAAATTATCATGGAGGAAACGGGACAAAACTGACCACGAAAAAGAAGAAAATATAGCGAAAAAAGCGTGTCTCAACTGGTTTTACTTTCGGAGTTTCGGATCATGTTTGGCCTACGCTAAGGAATTTAATATATTGTATATTGTATATTTTATTAACATTACCACATTGTGACCAAAAGGTCAAATTCCATGGCAATTTACAATATAATAATTACTCATAATTTAGTTAATTCAACACTTAGAAAGGGAGAACAAAAAATACAAGGTTATAACGATCATTTAAAAGAGTATAAAACTACTCAAGGAGATTTGACTTATTCAACAGGGCCCATATTCATAAAAGCCTGCTAAGCTAGCTGGCAACTAGGCCCTAGGCTTAGTAAGCGGCTAAATGCCATTTTAGTTGCCAACTAGGTTCAGCAGGCTTTTATGAATAATGGGCCCAGGTTAATAGAAAAAGGTAGTGAACTATTTCTGAACCGAGTAGTCCTAGTACGTAAATGCGAGTAGCGAGTAGTGAATTGCGCAGGTTGCGGGCATGAGACTTCAGTCTGGTAGGAGGTAGGAGGTCCCTTGTACGCTTTGAGTTGGCAAGACCCCTGGCAAACCTGAGACAATGATCCTCCCTCCTATCAGAAAGAGCCTCAAGTCCGCAAATCTGGATAGCATCCGCATATGAAGTGTAGTGTTGTCCTACAAGCACGTTTTTGCAGGTGCTCCAGAATTTTCTTCTGGGCAACAGTAATAGAAGAGGACCAATCAACATCAGCATATTCAACACAAGGTCTCACATAACATTCATAAACTGGAATGAGCTCATCATCATTAAATCCAAACCTCTTAAGCATACGGAGCATATACAATTTTTGATTGGTTTTCTTAAAAATTTCATTGATATTTTTTACCCACAGAAGGTTATTCTGAACCCAGACTCCAAGTATCTTTGCCTCGGGTACAAATTTCAGAGGGACCCAATGCTTAGTTCAGGATGTGGTGGGGGATTTGTTTTGAAACATATTTGGATGGCTTGGCACTTGGAAGGATTCAAGCTGAGTTTATTTGTATTAGTCCATTCGCTAAATTTATCTAGAGCGTTTGCAGTCCACTAGACTGGTGACACGAGCGATTTTCAGCCAGTGTCAAGTCATCCACATAATTTATTTCCAACATTTGATCTTCTCCCCCAAATCTCGAGCAGCATCATTAATAACAACTTGAAACCCAATTGGGCCGAGTTTGGTACCTTGAGAGAGAGCCCCACTAAGAACTTTGTAATCTGAGAGTGCTTGCTTGTAGCGCACACATTGGACGCGGTCACTGACAAAGTCACACAACCAAGGAAGGATAGATCCACGGACTCCCAGGCGGATACATTTCTCAATGAGGATGTTGTGATTAATCATATCAAACGCCTTGGTGAAATCCGTGAGAACCACCGTCCCCACGTTGCCGACACTGTCAGCACCTTGGTAAAGAGAATGGAGGAGACTAACTAAACAGTGGGAAGCAGACATGCCGTTGATATTGCCAAATTGCTGAGGGTCAAACTTATCCTGAATATCATCCAGAACCCGTTCACTATACAACACTCAGTCAAGGAGATTGGTCTGAGTTTATCAGCCCTGGGAGGCTTTGTTTTAGGTATGGGGACTACTATGGCCCTTTTCCATTGCTTAGGTACCGGTACCACCCCTTCTATATACGAACAATTCAAAACATCAGTTAAATGTAAACTCAACTCATAGGCAAATTCTTTAGTGAGTTTGGGTGGAATCCTATCAGGACCACTGGCTTTTGTTGATTTGACCTTTTTAAGTTCATTGTACACATTCCATGGATAGAGTGATGGTGGGGGTCCCCTCGCAGGTAAGTAGGGCTCAGGAGCGCCAATTAGATTAAGGGGGGAAATATGAGAAGTAACCCTCACAAACTGATCATTAATTGTATTTGCAATGGCAATGTGATCATCATCATTCACTTCTTGGACTGGTATTCTGAAAGGTAGGTTTAGTGTTACCAGTCATTGATTTTATCTGCTGGTGCCATTCCCTCGGATTAGCTTCTTGTAGACTACGGACTCTATTAGCATAGAAGTTGACTTTGGCCTTCTTAATCTCTCTCATGACCTTATTACGTAATGTATTCTACACTTGAACTGTACTTGTTTTGAAAGCAACCTGTCTCTTTTTTTACAAGAGATTTAACTTTCTGAGACATCCAAAGTTTATTATTGCTATGAACCTTTATTGTTTGCATGGGAAAGAATCGGTCAAACTTAACCACTTAACCACTTAACCAATAAACAATGTAATATCAATACTTTTGCAACAGCTGGAGTAGGCCTTTAAAGACTTATTTTTGCAAGACTGAGTTGATCTCAACCAACTTGTCCGTTGTACGTCGTCGATTTACGCAACCAATAAAACAATGTACGCAGAAGTTGATTTTGAAGTCGGCTTCTTTTTTTTAACGGTTCTCACTAAAAACAAGTTCTGATGCGTGCCTAACGGACGGACGGATGTAAATCACGCACGTTCACGTAACTTGGCACACGGATAGGCGATGCTGTAAGTGAAAACTCTCTCAAACCCGGCCCAGGGCCCACGCACATTCTAGATAGGAATGTGGGAGCGACATTTCTGGGCACAAAATTGGTTTTTAATCTTACCTTGAAGGGGCCCAATATTATTTTGAGTTTTAAGATCAAAATATGGATGGTTCAACAACGCAAAATAACGTACAACAGTAGTAATACATGTATCTAAATATTCAAAGAAATAAGGAACCTAACTAAAAAAACAACAACTGGAAGTGAGTTCGGCTACATCGCTGATAAATAGAATGATTGGATGCGTCGCTTTAGCCCGAAAACCAACGCTGTGTTGTGACGTGTTTTGGTATTATTTTGTCCTGCTGTTTTAGAGGTTATTGAGCCAGTGCAGTCAATTTCAACCACACTGGCCTGAAACCGGAAAGTTGATATTTTTTACAGGAGTATCTCACACATCCTGAACGATATCCTGTTTTTTCCCCTCGAGAACAGCATTATCCAACTAATTAGTGCAGCCAGTTTACTATGAGAGAGAGCTGTGTGATTACTGCACACACTACTTTTTTTATCAAAATGTTAAGGTATGATGAAGTTTTTGCGTTTTTTCTCTCTGTGGCGCTAGTCTGCGCTCAAGAACACGAGGAGCGACAATCAAAGCCATCCGCCCAGATAAGAGATAATTGTTTTGTTTATAGTCTTCGTGTCGAGTCGAACAGCAGCGAGTATTTCTACACTTGTTGCGGAATGCTTGGTGGAGTGACGGTGAAAACCGATGCAACTACTAAGGTACAGTCGAACAGTTTATAATGTTTATTCGGAGCAGAATAGGCCATAACACATTTTTACAAGTTTATATCGCAGTATTTTGTTAAGAGCCTCTATCGTGAGTGAATATTGGTTTAACTTACTACAACTTACAAGGATCTGTAATGCGAGCGGATACCGTAAGAAAGCTATAGCTACCGACATTCATAGCGAGCGATCCTATAGTATTGTTCTTTGACTTATTTGTTAGGTTAAAGTTGCAAACTACGACTGTAACCCATTTCGACTCAATAAGACACAATTTGCGAAGGAACCAGAAAGATTCTCATGCAACCAGAAAGAAAAGGCAGAAAAAAGGTAAGCCATTGTTGTTTTATTGAACTACATACAGACTTGGCATTTAATATATTTGTGTACATGCCCCTACTTGACTTCCAAGAGCAAGAACAGTTATAACTTTTCTTGCCAGACAGTAAGGAATTACTGTGTCGAAGATCCTACAGAAAACTTTCCTAAAATGTGTCCCTACGTTTTGCCTGGACGCCCACAAGACGTTATGACGCCAAGCTTCAACTTTTGTTGGTACTCAATGGCCGTACAATAATCGTGATGTAATGCTTTCTCTACAACTTCAGATGCAACAAACGTTGGGGATGGTTAGGTACCGACGACTGTTGGATATGGTCGTCATGTTTTACTCTATCGTGTAGATCAGGGTAAGTAATGGCACAACACAGCGAGGGCCCCTTGATTGAATCCCTACGTCTGACTGAACATTCTCTTTAAGAAATGGCATGTACAATACTTACACCTTAGACTAGTGTAGACGAAACCGCCACGTTTTAGTGATGATGACGTTACTGATAACGTCATTATATAAATATAAACAAAACGTGGTGGACGGGTGTTCAGGAGTTGCTTCTAAACGTGTAATATTTCGAGACCTAATACAGTATCTCAAAAACTAAAACAGATCAATTTTTAATCTTGTACATATATTACTCGGGGTGCGAAAGCAGTTGACCTAAACTTCCGGTCGAAAAGAAATGTTGAGGTTTCATATTTAAAACAACATCGTATCTCATGCACAGCTGGCCACGAAATATTTATCCATTCATTCATTCAAGCTTCCAAAATGTGCATGTTTGAACTATAGAATTTCAGTCATTCACTTATTTTTATTCATTAATCGCACACTGCAATTCTGTTGACAAACAAAAATTCAATGTCTAGTTAAATTGAAAATTTGAAAAACAGTAGTTTACATGCTACTTTGGAGTGAACCATCTAGTTTACAAGTCGATACTACCCTCAAACATTTCAGCTATTATTACTTAGTTGGACTATATTTATCAGCTATTGTACTTCGCTTTTTAAAACCATAGTGATTCGACATCTGATGGTTTTTGTGGAGATGGGCAATGTGACGACTTTAATGAAAACAGTGGGTCGTGTCCGTTGGACTGCTGTCCCAATGAAGATGACAGGTGTATTGTTAAGGTGAGTCACTGGGTATAGCAAAGGTGAGGGCATTATAACAGGAAATCGTAGAATTTGGGTCTCATTTTCTCACAGTTGATGAGCCCAGATTCAGACGTCGCTCTACTGCGCGACGTCTGAAATCCCGGCCTGAAATAACCAGTCAAAGTCACAACCTGCTCCTTTTTGAATCTCCCAATAATTTGTCCGTCCGCAGAATAATACGTGCACAGCTCCATGCTGTTCCGAACCATCCTGCTGCGCCAGCACCGAAGCCCTCGGTTCAACCGACACCTTCTGGTACCTAGTGGCTGCTATTGTTTCGGGGGTTCTGTGCCTTGTTTACTGTTGTTGTTGCTGTTGTTGTTGTTGTTGTCGCAAAATATACAAAAGTATGTTTCATACGTCAAAGAATAGGAGGCATTCGTTTATTGCTGGATCTCTCTGATAACTGTTTTAATACATGTATTACTATTACTATTATTTATGTACGACATATATCATTATATAGCATATAGTACACGATGCATTAGTATCCTAGACCATATTAAGGGTGGGTCATTTTGTTGGGGTCTTGCATGTGCCTATACCAGAGAAACAAACAACTTTCCCACAATATGTCGCTCTTTTCTTGTGTATGTTGTCTATTATTTAGTGCTGGTGCAATGACGAATACAAATTTTGTCTGTATATTTAATCAACAATTGTTAATAATGTGTGTGCGTGTGTGTGTGTGTGTGTGTGTGTGTGTGTGAGGGTGCGTTTGTAACAGCCTGCAATCGTGGACGTCGAACAAAAGAATTGGAAAGCAAACAATGGGTCCACGATTGAC
>JAVCKS010018946.1:0-14300 GCA_032273685.1 Pteraster tesselatus | reverse complement strand
GAAGTGTGTACTCGAATCTAAACAAAGAGTAGCAAAGAAATACACATCAACAATGGCCGCTAGTGCAAACAATCTATGATATCTCATACATTTAAGTCCGTTAGTTCTTTTATATTGTCCATTTTATATTTGCCTTCCTCTTCCAAGGATGTGGCATTGTAATGTAAGATATTCTTCTTTCCCTTTCTGATGACGTGGCCCACGACATGAATTGTCTTCTTATTGATGATCTTTCTGAATGGGCGCGTTAGAGTAATGTCTCGTTCTCTGTACGATATTTCAGCATTCTTTTAAGAAATTGCTTCTACGTTTCCATATGGGGTTCTGGTGTTATGTTCCAAGATTGACCAGATGAAACATTTCAGTAGCCCGTTATATGATTGACAATAATTATTAGGAACATTCTGCTGATTCGATATATATTATACCTTTTCGTTTTCTTGATGGTTAGACCAAATTCTGCACTTGTTTGTACAGACATTGGCGGATCTAGAGGGGGGGTCCAGGGGTCCGGACCCCCTTTTTTCTGGGAGGAAAAAAACGTTGGGGTGTATCGGTGGAACAAGCAACTCACCAGACACATTGTGCACTTAAAAAAGTTGGCTTGTAATAACGCTGAGGCCCAGAAAATCCGTATAATATATTATACAAATAAAATTATCAGTAAAATAATTTCAGATTGTTTTCTATTTGATTGGACCCCCCCTTTGAAAAAAAATCTCAGATCCGCCCCTGTATGAGGTCTTGTAAGTCTTCCGCCATGTAAGTCTTCTGCCATGTGTACCTTATGCTGTTGATGTTAACACCTTTTTGTCCCATATTAGTCCTCTATTTGTCTGAAAATCATTTTCACTATTGAATAGTTCGAGTAAGGCAATGCATCCCTGTGTAAATTCTCCTCGAATTTTAGTTTAGCTGCCTATTATGTTCACAATTTTTTCCCGCCGCCGCTTGATTCTGATATCAATTTTGAAGTAGTTGTTGCTCCCTTTCGTCAATGTTTTGCTTATAGCGAGAATTTGAAATAGATTTTCGTGCTGCACTTTGTCGAATGCCTTAGTAAAATCCATAAAACATTCAAGTGTTCTTTGTAGCATGAATACTGCATTCCTAGTTCTCCTGTCCTTAACAAACCAAGTATGCAGTTTAGATATTTCTGGCCTTAAATTGTTTTTAATTCGACTCAGAACAATTCTCAACAAAATTGTATTATGTGACTCATAATGCTGATTGTGATAATAGAACGTATGTCTTGTTGGATGTGTGCTCGTTAAACGTGTGTATTCCCAATGCCGTTATTTCAATGAATGCTCAACAATAGTGGATAGGCACATAATACATCCATAATAATGTGACTAGTTTTATCAAAACCCAGACAAAGTCACAACATTCAATTTACTTTAAACGGACCAAGGAGTTATTTCGGGTAGGCTGGTTGGTTTCGTTTAATCCGCTCCCATTTTGAAGCTGGGATTCTAAAAAAAATTATATATATATTTACATGTTTATATAAAAACAATCATTTAACCTTTTCCGGGTTTAAGAACAGGTCTCATATATTTCTACGGCAACCTTAACTCGAAAAAAACGTGGATATTATTTTTGTGTATTTCAAGCCTTGGAATGAATTCCGCCAAACTTCCTGAAAGTAATCGCATTATTTATACGCAGACGATAACTGTCTAGAAATAGTAATGACAGATAGTCACCAACAAAATACCAACCCTGCGTTGTCATGGCAACTCCCCTTCCTTTGTTATTGGCGGCACCCCGACGACGTTAAGGTCTTTCATAATGATGCATGGGTTGTAAACGGCACATGAAGCATGAGCGGACATGAAAAAAAATCGGGTAGAGTTGTGCGATCAACGGTAATAAGTAACAACGGTGCGATCCATTAGCGACCGTCATTAACAGTAGGTCCATACGGTACGAGAGAAGGGTGCATTCTTGTATCACCATTATACTGTTACAAAGATTAAAATAATAACGTGGTAATCACTGCGTATTAAGTGCGTAAGTCATAGACGCGGTAGGTTTTTCTCATGACCGTTTAAATTATCGTTGACCTTTTCACTACTTAGACCGCGGAAAAAAACCTCGCTTTTCTATTAGTAACACAACTAGTGTGAACATGAAATCTTATTCTGTGAACTGGCAAGAAATAATGCTTTCAAGGGTCTGTGCATTCTAATAATAACTTTATTGAGTGCTGCTCTCCTTTCGTCCCTTTTTGTTTGACGTTTTCGTATCTAAATATTGAAAAACTCCTAATAGAAATTATCTCATTCCCGTGATGGTTCCTCTTTTTCGTTGTCGCGTTATTCGGCAGAATATGTCTAACTGAATAACTACCACTCCTGAATATTAGAATTTAGTAATAGTATTATATTTCACCTTATTCTAACTGCTTGTGGGAAAATTCCAATATTCTCAGAAATGAAGTACAGTAATAAATGTGACTCGATCTGGGAATACGCGTCGGATGTCGCAAAATGCTATTTTGAGAAAATTGGGAACATACTTCCAAACCCATTTTTTATTAACATTTGTTGGCGTGAAATGCATATCTTGACTATCTAACATTACCCCAACAATATTTTGGAGGAATTTTTTAAATTTGTACAATGTGAAGGGTTTACAAGATTGCATCACAAATATATGCCTATAGTTATATGTTGCTGTGTCTGAACGCCATGTAAAAATCGTTATTTATTTATACTAGTCGTGTACTTATTTCAAAGATGGTTCAAATAAAATATTAAACCACGTGTTCATTGATAACAGAATAAAATACTTATTACTATTTTGTATCTTGAGGTAGATGTATTCCTCTAACACTTGTAATCCCTTATGAATAGCATATCTTGTAGACGTCATTACTAATACCGCCAAGTGGCCGCGAGGAGCAAGGCGTGGATAGCATACACCACAGCCCTTCTCTGCATTTCGCCCGTGCTCTGGCCTTTTGTTTGTGAACGAATTTTGCTCTCATATCTTAACTCCTGTATGTTTGGCCTCCGGTGGCATTGCACTAGAGCATTCACCGCATATAAATAAAGGACTCGCAGCTTCACGAGTGGAATTTTGATATGAAGGATCTCATATACCATATTTAATGTATAACCGTAATATGTGTAATATATATTTACTCTCAGTATAACGTTGTCTGTGGCCCCACCTTCCAATCATCAGAACACAATAACAAGTTATATGTGTTACAACCTGTGTGGCTGCCACGTTATCTGTGATTACGACAACTCTTTCAGTATCAGTGATACAACAATCGAACAACAGTCGAACTATTACACTGGTTATTTGTGGTCAACAGTTGAACCACAGTACACTAAAGCCCGTTGTGGACAACATTCGTGGACACTACGCAGCTGCAAGCTAGTGGAAATTCGCTCATCATAATAACCAGTGGACGTACGCTACTCGCGGAGCGGTGCACATTTTGTTCAGATGGGTGGTCGCGTCAATCACTAAATCAGTCAAAGAATTAAGTCAACGAATCTTTAAACATGTTTCTGAAGGATCATGTTTCTGTTATCAATGCTAATTTTATTTCCTGAAATCAATGCCATAAAATGAACTGTATACACTGCCATGTCCGTTATTTGTTTACGACAACTCTTTCAGTATCAGTGATACAACATGGCTACCACAGAACGTGTTTATCTACAACACGACCGCCATAAAAACCCAAGCCCTTATCTATACGACAACTGTACCCGCTAATGCACCCAGCTTGGCCACCATAATAATTCAAGAGACGCTAAAAGCTGTAGTCACAAAGTCGATGGATTCCAACCAGTTCGATTAAGCATTAAGATATACCGCCTCAAACCCGTCGATAACTTAGCTCCAATAACTAGCACCCACAGCTAAATACTAGTCTTGTGCTCGTGTTTAATGGAGAGCTGCACGAAATGAGATCTGTGCTATAAGGCCAACGAAGCAGTCGTTTGATGTTTTACATTTTAATTAATGGTCAACCATTGCAAACGACAGGACAATGCTGGCTATTCATTGTTGATTCATTTGCAATCTATGGTGTATTCATTTGAGCATTATAACACGACTAGCTAATCTTTAGGCTCTACATGTCTTGTGTGACCTTTGTGAGCTGTGAACCTGCCTTCGTAAATTGCTGGTCATTGCTGGTATATATAGAATAGTCATTAACCGGTTGACTGGTTAGTCAACGCTATCAGACCGAAAAACAATTTCAACAAAATAACTCAATGTCTGATATTTTTATTATATGTCAAGACTCGAATATTAATTAGTCCCTATCCAGAGTGCCATTAATTATGCCATTGTCTTTACCTTTCATTGATATGCACATCGTAAATATCACAAATCTTGTGTTCTTGATCCTTAGGCCTGAATACGTTTGAGTGATTTCACCAAGTTATATCTGAATAATTATAATGCATTTTATTGCTTTAGAGTGTAAGGTTAGTAATAACGGTTGCAATAATTGAAAAACAGAACTGTTTCAATAGGTTTTCGGCTGTTGCCGAACACCTAATAAGGGTGGTGCAGTCTAAGGACTAGTCTACTATTAGTAACTTCGTTAATTCATGCCGAGACACGTTTCATGATGTGGTTGCTTCTGCATACCTACTGATGTTCACCACACTTTGTATCCCAACGCAGCTTCGTCTGTATCATTCTATATGGATAACTCTGGATACTTTACAGGCTTCGCTTACAGGCACTTACAGAAATAAAATAGCAATAATAATAATCGTGCATGATGCCTCGTTATGTTGTCTTCGATTCCAGAACTGCCAGTATAATATTCATTTTTACAAATAATATCCCACATGTGTGTATTGGTAACATAATGTATGTTAAGTGTATATGTTGTAGTTTCCCTACAATTATGCTCGTACAATGTTTCTTTTTCATTCGTTTGCAGGTATACGAAGTATGTTTTTTACGTTCTCGTGTACATTGCAACAGGTTTCATGGTCCGTGTTATTCCACTAAAGCTAATATATGGGCAAGAGGAAAACGCGAAAGTCTTTTTTTTCTATTTACTTAACCAGAGGGCTTTAGGATACCAACATGTTATGATCGTTCCCGTTTGATTACAAAGCCAATGGCAAGTGCAGTATGGATTGTGTGTTAGCCATCTAGATGTTTGGGTCAGTTAGTTACCTCGCGGTACGTGTCGTGGGCTGTATCGTCTCACTATGCGGGTAGGTAGCGTCCTTCCTGGATTTCGCGTTGCCTAAGGCGCGACTATTGCATCAATATGCTTATACCGCTGCATCCGTTGATTCAATTTACCGTTTGGCGTGCTAAGATGGCAAACAATTTGTAAAAACACTAAGAGTATAGTGGACCTACCTAAGTACTAAATAGGAGATATCTCCCTATCAATTCCAAGTTTATCCCAATTGTTTACCGTAAAGTTTCTTGTGTGATATCCTGATAAAAATAATAGCAATGTCATTGCACTGGGATTTGTACTTATACTTTAAACGGACGTTAGTCTTCGCCAGCCTATGGAAGGTCCTCCAATCAACAGAAATAAAGCCTGGGGATATCTCAGATTTATATTACTCTTCTTCTTTTTTTTCAATTTTGTCTGAGAAACAAGTGCTGAATTTGGCTAGTAATAGCACATTGACAAATTGTTGTGCCTAGTTATGGTTTGATATGAGTCAATGACTTTTATTATTAGTCTTACCATGGCGTTCGGCCATTGCGTCATTCCTTAACCATCAGCTGCACACATCAGCTGAAAACTAGCTATTTTTATAACTTAATTTCCTGTGTATTATTATTATTGTTATTACTAGATTAATGATCACGATATTGGGCATAATTATAGCCGCGTGCACACTAGAGTTTAGTAAATAGGCGAGTCTAAAATAAACGAGTCCATGTCACGTATGGGAAAATCAATGGATAACTAGAAGGTGGCAAAAATAGATTGTTAAACTATTTATTTCCAATATAGCTTGTTTATCCTGACACATTAAAACAATTGCATTTCCAATACCATTAGGGCCTATGAGATTATACTGAAATATGTTTTAGTTCGCATTTGGTCATCCTGCAGAGGTATTGTCAACGTGTTTTAGTCGTTTCATTAATGTTTTTCATTTTTTCTAATATACCATTATTTTATAAATATATTTGTTGTTTTAAAAATCCTATCCTATTGAATTATAACTGTGCGGGGTTTTTCATCTTATGATAATAAAATCAACCGCTTGTAATCCTTACTAATATTTCATTTTATTCTGTGCAGTACCCGTCAACAAAATCCATTTAAATTGAGAGGTCGCTGGAATTGCGCTGAATTACTCTGATTGTTTCACGGTTATTATAAGTACAGGTACCCGGGATTTTCAGAGAATATGATCACAGGAGAACCTTTATATTTATATATGGCCACTGCAGATTATTACCGTATTGAAACGGTCGGTGTGTTTTTTATTTCTTTTTCAGGAGCCGGACACACTAGTTGCTCGTTGCTAAGTAGACCAGTGACGTCAATTGCCTGGCCTTTGTGTTACCCACAAGTCTTAGCGAAAGTTTTGTCTTGACACCCTGCGCGCTATTCAGCTCGTCTTCAGTTGAGACGAGCGATTCAGATCGTGTGCAGCTACAATTTCTCATTAGAGAGAGAATATCTTACGACCATTCACTATCGGAGGAGGAAATCTTCTTGGGTGCTTGCTTTCACGGCAGGTTCTTATCAGCGTCGAATTAATTCGGTGAGTGAAGATCAGTTTGTAGGTGTTCCATCACAATGTGTAGGCTTTTTGGGGGGTTTTCATAATGCTTCAATTTTAGAACAGATCGGGTTATTTTATAAATAGCTCATTGTCTTGATGTGAGATATATATTGGACAAACTGAATAATGCATTGACATTACCGATCTGCTAGCAATAGCCCATTCTCTTGCTACGAGGTATATTGCAAGGCGTATGTTTGACAAACTGAATAATGGATTGACGACACTGATCCGATAACAATAGCTTATTGTCTTGATGTGAGGTATATTGTGAGGTGTATGTTTGACAAACTGAATAATGGATTGACGACACTGATCCGATAACAATAGCTAATTGTCTTGACGTGAGGTATATTGTTAGGTGTATGTTTAACAAACTGAATAATGGATTGACGACACCGATCCGATAACAATAGCTTATTGTCTTGACGTGAGGTATATTGTGAGGTGTATGTTTGACAAACGGAATAATGAATTGACGACACCGATCCGATAACAATAGCTTATTGTCTTGACGTGAGGTATATTGTGAGGCGTATGTTTGACAAACTGAATAATGGATTGACGACACTGATCCGATAACAATAGCTTATTGTCTTGATGTGAGGTATATTGTGGGGTGTATGTTTGACAAACGGAATAATGGATTGACGACACCGATCCGATAACAATAGCTTATTGTCTTGACGTGAGGTATATTGTGAGGTGTATGTTTGACAAACGGAATAGTGGATTGACGATACCGATCCGATAACAATAGCTTATTGTCTTGATGAGAGGTATATTGTGAGGTGTATGTTTGACAAACGGAATAGTGGATTGACGATACCGATCCGATAACAATAGCTTATTGTCTTGATGTGAGGTACATTGTGAGGTGTATGTTTGACAAACTGAATAATGGATTGACGACACCGATCAGATAACAATAGCTTATTGTCTTGATGTGAGGTATATTGTGAGGTGTATGTTTGACAAACGGAATAATATGCATTGACATTACCGATCCAATAACAATACTCCACTTTCTTAATACGCGCTATAGACCAGTGTACGTTTGGTTAAATGGGATAGGCTAACAAGACACCCATTGTCTTGATGCTAGACGTGTGGATTTTGCACAATCTCATATCAATCTCATATCGTGCCTTTACTGTTACAATCTTGTAAGTTAACCGCGAATAATAGCGTTTTTTCACATGTTGTTCTACTTGTTTAAATTAATAAAATCAGTTGTTTGTGTTTACAAACTGATACACACTGTGAATGTGTTGCCGTTGTGTATGATAGTTCCTCACGTTAACTCGTATTTCCGTCTTGATCGCATCTTCCATTCAACAACACGCTTACTCTATTTACACGCGCAAACATATCTTCATAATCTCAACGAAAAACACATTTTTTTTTAAGCTTGAAAATAATGCGCACAGTGGCGTACTATCGGGTTAGCGATTGGCCAATAATTTACTCACTGTACTGGTTTAAAATTACATCTTATACCAAGACGGTTTCACAGTTAAATCATTTTTTACAATGTCATTAATACCGACTGACATACCGACTGACGTCCCGACTGACGTCCCGACTGACGTGCCGACTGACGTACCGACGGACATACCGACTGACTCCCCGACTAATGTACCGATTGACGTACCGATTGACGTACCGACTGATATACCGACTGACATACCGCCTGACATACCGACTGACATACCGACTGACATACCGACTGACATTCCGACTGACATACCGACTGGTGTACTGACTGATATACCGACTGATATACCGACTGACATACCGACTGACATACCGACTGATATACCGACTGACATTCCGACTGACATACCGACTGACATACCGACTGACATACCGACTGACATACCGACTGACATTCCGACTGACATACCGACTGATATACCGACTGACATACCGACTGACATACCGACTGACTTACCAACTGACACACCGCCCTACCAGTTGCATACCAACCACCAACTGACATTCTGACCTACCGATTACGTACCAAGAACCAATTGGCTTACCAACCTGTATAATTATTGAACTACTAACTGGCGTACCGACTACCAACCGGTAGATATACCTACCAACCGACTGATATACCGATCCACCGACTAATATCGACCTACCGACTGACAAACCGACCTACCGACTGACGAGCTCGACGAATCGTGGCATGTAGACCACCCTCCAGGCGTACAAGGAAACGACAAAACGAATTAAAATCTGAACAGATTTTATTTGTATTTTCGGAATCGATTGAAGATTTTTAGCGACTGATTTTCAATGTGGGTGTTAACAAAAAGTTGATATCTTCGAAAACAAAGCACTACCGGATAGACATTAAACATAACAAGTGGCTACCTAAGTACTCCGTGAATGGTATTTACTCAAAGCGAGGTGGTTCCGGGCGTGGACGTGACCCGAGTACGATTCTCCGCCGTCAGTCAAACCGCTCTGTTTTTCCAAGGCTCTCACCCGGAACACGGATTTCCGATAGTGAAACGGCAAACCTATTAAAAGCCACGGTGTGTTCCGGTTTTAGTAACTGTAGTCTACTTCAGGCTGCTTCTAGCTCCTTCTAGATGCTTCAGTTGCCTGAACATACATAAGATACTTACAACATGCCCAGAATAACGATGCCGTCACAGCCAACCCACACCTTCTCGTCCCCTTTTTAGTCTGACTTTTCGACGTCTTTTTCACACGCGGTTGACATGACCTTTTTCATAACTGACATGGAATTAAAAGCACACACTGGTAGTTTGGTCCTGTAGTAGTTTTTCTGTTTGGTCTTAGCCCTATGGATGATCAGTTTCTCATGTTTCATACTAGCCCATCTTCCCGTTTTGCTCTACAATGTATACTGTGTAACAACTGCATTAGATTTAAAATAATAATAGTTATAATAATCATTTTAATAATAATCGTGTTATTTTCACTGTCTAAATCAGTTTACGTAGCATTACAGACGAAACGCTTACAAGATTGACAACACTGCGTAACAATTAGTCAACAGAAAATAAATGAAAAACCGATATTTTAATAAAGCATTTTAGCTTCTCGAAAAAAATTGTCTTTACAGATAAGAGCGCCTACGCTCTTTACAAATAATATTGTGTATTATTGTCTGTGAGGGTAATATTTTTATTGAATCAGACAAAAATACGGCAGTTCAAAGGTTTTTGCGGTGCGAAGATTTTTGGTCCATCGTAACGCGTTACTGCGTTTACTAAATGACTTTAAACTTGTAAATGTTGTAGGGAGGGAACAATGTAGTAGTTTGGTTCATAGGGGCTAGCTATAAAGGTTAATAGATATTTTAGAAAAATAATGGCATTTTTAATTTGAGATATTTCGAGGTTGCCGTTAAATATTAACCCAATAGTTTCGTAAGATCAATGGTTTTACGTGCTGTTACTTTGGTTGTACACTACGGACGCCGAGCATTTTATCTAATATCTTGATGGATATGTGGCAGTGCCAACGGCTGTTTGTCAGCGGCTGTTTTATTCATTATCAACGGCTGTGTTATTCATTGTCTTATCTACTAAAATATTGAATGAAACAGTTACTAAATAATTTTTTTAATGTTTTTTTATGTTTATCGAAATAATGATGACACTGGCTCTATTTAAATAACACACTAATTTCAGCATTTTGCGTGCTAAATTTATTAAGTATAGTCGTATCTTTATATTGTTTGAATACTGTTTCTAAATTAATATTTCATGGTATTCCGGAGAGTTGCAAATTGAAAATCTCATATAAAACGAATTATAGGCCTTATCTTATTACATTCAGAAATAATTTTTCACATTGATTAACACGTGCATGTAGTTTGAAATATTTATCTGTTTTCCATTTCAACCAAATGACGTAGATAGACTGTTGTTGTATTACGCAGACAACCGATGCAAAGCAACCAATGTCAAACACATTGTAGTTTTAATGTCTTTCAGTAAGCGCTATTATCGTCTATAGTTGATTAATAATACTGATAATGGAAACGTAGCTTCGGTCCAACAGTCTTCATCAATCGTGAAATTGTTAACATAATAATAATTATTATCAATAACAAGAGACAACTCTTGAACGTGCAACAATTAACCTCCCCAGATGAATCGTTTCGTTCTACCACAGACACTTCCTTTGCCGTTGATGTTAGAGCCCACTCGAAGATATCAAAGTTCGTGTAGTTACTTATCCTCTTTGTTTCAAGTGAAAGACCGAGTAGGAATATCAGCTGTGCTGGGAAACCGCCGTGTTAGCTGAAACTAGCCAACGGTCGACAGTAAATTAATAACGGTGCTTGTTTTAATAATCAAACAAACTTAAGAATGTCTCTTTTCGTCACGTCTAAATTGGTATCGTATTTGTGGGTGTTCGAATAGTGGCCGGTGTGTATGTTTGCCGCAGTGCACTAAGTGGTAACACGGTTTGAAGAAGTAAAACCTAAATATGAACCAATGTAGTAGGTTGGTGGTTTGATGGTAACTGCCCATTAAATAATATGTCTTTGTTAACACATTATAGTATACATGATCAGTATAATAATTCAAAATTGTGCTTATGTTGACTGGAGATTAAAGCAAATTTTTAATTGTTACTAAATTTACCCCGTTATCTAACAAACTGCAAATGTAATTATGACAAAATTAAAGTGGTATGGTACAGTTCGTCGACCATACTGATAACCAAACCTGGAACCCCCAATTGAATTTCGTCTGGCGACTGTGAATATAGAATTCAGTTATGGGCAGCCATCGTAACCTTTTAGCGCACGCTGTTCCGTATACGGGCGGGGTTTAGTGACCTATCACGTAATTCGGTGGACAATAGATGGATCACGTTCATCTCTCGCCCACAACATGACGACATCATTAAAATAGATTGAAATTAATGTATTACTTTGCCTCTTTGAACGCAAAATAGAAGGTATTAAACATCGATCGATATTTTTCAAAAGAAAGGTTTTAACGTTATTGTTTCTGTTCTTAGTTTGCAAATAATTTTTGGGTTATCAGAAATATAATTTTTACGAGATAACAAAATAAAACGGAAAGCCGATATGCTCGGCGGCCTCAATTATATAAGTATATAAGAATACGAGACAGCATTAAACTGCAATTTAATACAAACATTGAAATTAAATGCACGGTACAGGGCCTACTGGTAAAACATATCTACTCTATTCCACTATATGGAGGATGCAGTAACTGATCTGCGTTCGGACGGACCGATATTTGTAGTTAAAATATTGACAATGTGAGATGAGATCTTCCAAGAGAAATTAAGACTACTTCTCAACGGCTGATTATTGTCCAATTTACTCCTAGCAGAAACGAGGACGACTATTCATCATGTGCAGATTCGTACGTGGTGATGCCTTAGATCATCCGTTAGATAAACGAGGCTGTGATGCAATACAAAGATCGTAATCTTGATGCATGGTCACTTCCTTTGATAACTTTATTTTTTAAGTTTCTAGTACATGGACGGGCCACATGCTGCCTAGGAATAATCCTTCACCTTGCTGCCAAGTTACACACTTGGGATTGATTGGATTCGAAGCGAATCATCACTTGTTTAATAAGACTGACGATGACAGAAAGTGACGAAAAAATGTGGAGACATACAAACATCTGAGGAATTACAATTTGAGATCAGAGGAAATGTTGATGGGCAATTGATGAAATGTCCTTGCTTGTTGTGTTCAACCAGTTACTGTTGAATATCAGCGTCTTATACGTTAGTGCAATTCTTACTGTAAAGTTGGGTTAGCGTTGACTGCTTTCTTAATGATAATTATACGAGCTACGTTAACCAACGTAGAATTCGTATTGTAAAACCCCATGAAAAACTAGTCATGGATATTTTCTCACGTCTGTATAGACTGTGTTAGCAAATCCCAGACGATACAATATTCTCAAACCTAATTAAAAATACCATTACTTCTAGTTTTGGTTTTGTTTAGTACAACAGTTCATCATTAGACTAAATGAAAAATAATAATAATGCAATGTGTTGTAGCCTCTTTTGCTCACGACAAAGACTCTCAATATGTATCGGTTATTCTTGAAGCATATATATATAAAAAATTAGATCTATTGATAGAGTTAGTGTATCCATAAACAGGTCGATAACTGTAATATATACCAACTAACATAGTTAGTTTACAATTAGATCTAGGCGTGGATACTGTCTCAATTATTACTGGACGTTAGCGTCACGAAAGTCAATTAGGAGGCTTTGGTCGGCAGAGATTGTTCTTAGTCGATATTTCATTTTGTTCCCTAGGGAACGAGTTACTGGAATAATTGCCAAGGAATCGCGGTGGCTAATTATCCACAATTTGCATACGACCTAGGTTACTCTATAATGGCTTTATTGACTGTTCACAATTTTATCTGTACTAACGGGAAACTCGTTTTATGCTGCAAATGTGCTCATATTATTAAACAAACAAACAAAACAGAAATAATAAAATACATAATGATGGACAACCAGCTAGACAGACAACCCGTGACTGACAGACAACTCAGCAGACAGACACCATGGCAGACAGCTGGACAGACTCACCACTCAAATCAAAGCGTTCAGACAAATTATCAAACAAAAGAAGTGGTTATTTTGTGTGGTTTGTTTGCTGTCATAAAATATTAAAATGTTAGTACGCGATAATAACACTAGTATTCCGTTACTGTAAACTAGTGTCTGTTTTCTAAAAATCACTATAGATACAATGTGTTCGTTGATGATATAAACATTGATATTACATCAACCCACCGAACCGCCTGTACGAAATAGCTGGTTACCAAGGTTACAGGCTATATTCAGCCATGGCCTTATTTCTAGCGTGACATTTTTTTGTTAAATGTCGCCAAGGTAACCATTTCTTAAAAGGCAATCGATATGTCTTTTGGTTTTATAATGATGCATTTTTATGAAGCTCGTTGTACAATTATTAAGCTACCCGAGAGAAAAACAACAAAACAACCACAACCGCAACAACAACGACAACATAATTAGGAACATCTTGTTGTTAGCTACAAATTGTGTAATCTTGTTTACTCTGTTTATTAGTAGTCAGTCACAGACAACAGCTGAACCACAGTACACTATCATAGTCGGTTATGAACAACAATCGAACAATTGTGGACCGTGGCAACAGTCGAACTATTACACTGGTTATTTGTGGTCAACAGTTGAACCACAGTATACTGTAGCCCGTTGTGGACAACATTCGAACCACAGAAAACTGGTCAATTGGACAATAGTCGAACCATTACACTAGCCATTTGTGGACAACAGTTGAACCATAGTACACTGTAGCCTGTTGTTGACAACATTCGAACCACAGAACACTGGTCAATTGAAAAACAGTCGAACCATTACACTAGTAATTTCTGGACAACAGTTGAACCACAGTACACTGTAGCCCGTTGTTGACAACATTTGAACCACAGTAAACTGGACAACAGTTGAACCATTACACTAATCATTTGTGGGCAACAG